>VWZP01006617.1:679471-728568 GCA_013396995.1 Dicaeum eximium
ATCTGCATCTGCATCCCCCCAACTCCGGCATCCCACCAAACTCCCTGCACCCAGCACCCACCTCCCCTGGGAATCCGCATCCCCCTAAATTCCCCCGGCATCTGCACCTCCCACATTTCCCCTTCAGCGTTCTCACCCTGCTCCATCATCCCCACACCCCCACAGCACCCTTGCAAGCCCCCCCAAAGCTCTTCCCCTCTGGGAAAGGGGGTGAATCCCTCCTGGAGTAGCTGCAGGGATGCTGTGACTCAGTTTCCCCACCTGCACGATGGTGGGAGGGATTCACACACCCCATCCCGTGTCCCACCTGCCTGGCCCAAAAGGAAGAGGGGCACCTGCTCCTGGTGGGCTGATGTCTGCAGGAGAGTCCCAACAAGCCCCTTACACGCCTAAACCCACGTGGAAATGGCTCTGAAGGCAAATTTAATAAGGAAAAACCCTTCAGTTTGGAGCAGAAATCTCCTTTTAATCCAGATCAAGGGGTTTTTTTCTGTGCTGTGACCACGCTCATCTGATTCCTCACGCCAAGCCTACCTCCTGCTCTGAGCAGCCTCTGGGCCCTTGGACCCAGCTCAGGACTGAACACACTCCTGTAACTTCAGCTCCTTGCCCATGCCAACTACTGGTCCCTATTTCACAACACCAGAAATAAAATAGACTTTTCTCCAGTTCAGGATTCCCAAACCAAGCACATCTGTCTATAACACAACCCAACATCAAGAGCATGACACCCATATGCCCACACAGAAAAGGTCCTTGAAACAAAAACCTTAAATTATTTCCAGCCTTTGTCTAATAAAAAGAATATCTGAGGCTCTGAACCCTCAGAGACCCCTTTAAAACAACCTAAATAAAAACTATCATATTAAATATTATTTTCATAAGTGATAAGGATGTCTCATTTCATTGCTCGAGGTGACTCACAGCCCCTTCAAACAACATTATAGCCAGAAAAAAATTACAAAGAGGAAAAAAAAAATCATAGATATCCTGGCTTTTTGTATTTATGCCTCCTCAGAGGCTTCCAAAAATCTGAGCTGTTCACTTTGCAATTCAGAAGAAGACTTGGCTGCGAACTCTTGGAAATCCAGCTGTGTTTCTCTCTCTATCACCCAGAGACTCTCCGAGTCAGGCCAGGCCAGTCCTCGTGCTGCAGGAAGGTGACAAAGCACAGGTCCCTCTGCTCAAGCCCCCTCCACAGATGTGACAATGACTCAAATGTCAAAGGCTGGGAGGGATTGGCAGCTCGGGCTGGATGTTCCCACCAGCCCCCCTGGATGCCTGCAAGTCCCTGCCACCAGCCAGCCAAAGGGTGACGCTGTCCCCAGGCACAGACAGGATGCATTTCACCCACCCTTGGGTGCTCCCCAACTCCTGCACTGCTGTGATCCATCAGTTCCCACTGGGGCTTGCCAAAAAGTGGCTGCAGACTGACGCAGAGGGCTCTTAGCTCTCCTTCCTTTTCCCCTCTCTCTCCCCAAGGCTTGAGTCAATCCACAGACCTCGAGGAGGTCCAGTGGATCTGGGCTCTCCACCACCACTTGTGGTACCAGCAGGAGCACCCCACACCCTGCCAGGGCCTGCACCACCTCCCAGCTCATTAGGGCAGGAAGAGCTAACGAGCACAGCAGCACTAATGACCCGTGGTGCAGCAGAATGCTTCTCCAGGAGCAAATGCAGGGTATGGAGGATTTGATCTTGCCATGATGTCAGGGCTTGGAGTGCTCCACCAGCACAAACCCACTTCTGCCCCAGCTGATGGAAAACCCTTGGAGAGGGGGAAAGACTCCTAATCCATCCCATCTCAGCCTGTCCACTGCTCCCCACCATTCCCCCAGCACAAATTGCCTACAAGAAGGTGCCACACAGATTTTTTACCACCCTTGGCAGCGCTCCTTTGACCCCAGCTTGCCGAGCCAGTGACTGCACTTGGAGCAGCTGGAAGTGGTCCATTAGGTTAGTTTGGTTTATTACCAACACATTATGCTTTAAAAAACACAACTTCCCTGCCTATTTGCCTAAGCAGGAAGAGCAGTTTCTAAGTCAGCCCTACGCAGTCGCTGCTCTTCCTACAGATTTGCTCCATGCATTATTAATCCACACAGCACTCCTTCTGAGCACGGATATTTACCCCGTGCACCAGAACAGCTCTTAAGGAGCCTTTGGCTTGTGGCTTTGTGGAACATCAACTTTTCATGTTGAGCAGCAGGTGATGTTCGACGGAATGCCCTGCAATAAATGCCTAATATCTCCATTACACTCGTCCATATCTGTGTGCTGGCCTGACAGGAACATGCAGATAGCAGGGCTGCACTCCCGAGATAGGGATGGGGGGAACAAGTTATTCATTGGAAATCATATATAAATATATATTTATACCTGGTGTTAACCAGGGACACCATCCCTGCATGCATATTGAGATGCAGAAGGCTCCTTTCAGCAGAAATTCCTGCAAAATTTCTATGAAATTCAATTTCTTTTCTGCCCCTAAATCTGAATAAAAGCCCAAAACACAACACCTTGGCTAAAAGTCCGCAGGGAAAAAAAAAAAAAAGTGATGTGCTGCTTTGCAAGGAAACCTCTAACTGGCTCTAAAAGAAGCGCTGTGACCTTGCTGAGCAGCACTGCATAATTTTTAATAGACATTTTTTGCTGGAACTGACATACTCCCAGGCGTGGTTTTACCTTGCTAACATTTTTTCCAGAGGGAAATGCCATGTTTCGTTGGATTTTTTTCATCATGCCTCCATATACATCCCTATAATTACTGTATGCATTACAATAGCATTGGCATGCCTTTGATAAGATCCTGGTTCCATTATGTTCAACTCCGTGTGTACACCCGGTAAAAACAGACCCTCCCTTGAGCTCTTCAAGTCAAAATAGAGAAAGCAGAGGAAGGTGTTGAGACAAGAGCAAATTACTTCTCATTTTAGGGCTGGAAAAATAAGACTTGGGAAGGCTAAGCCACCACATGAGGCCAGGGAGGGAATTTCCAGCTGTGTCACAAAGGGAACTGAAACCTCCCAGATTTTAGGGCTTGCAGGGCTCACCTGCTTCGCCTTGAGGTGTTTCCCCATCCGAAATTCCTTCTGCTCGTGGCTCACCGGTGCAAGGGGGGAGTTAAGGCAACGCTTCCACCACTCTGCCAAAATCACTGGCGGTGAATTACATGCAAAATGAGCCTTTTCTCTTAACCAAGGGGCAGAATCTGTAAACTCCACACACAGCCCGGCCCACATGTCCTCAGAAAGGCACTCCAGCACCCTGTGCCCTGGCGTGCAGGGGACACACAGAGCCAGCCAGCCAGACAGACAGACGTGTGCCCACGGGTGCCCGGCTTTGCTCCTTTAATTACACCTCCCACGGGCGAGAAAGATAAGCCCAAACGGAGCAGCTGCATGAAAGGAGGAAGCCTATAAGTTATTCATAAGTTCAGGCTCAAGCTCCTCTCTTGCTTTCACTCCATGACACCTTCAAAACATATTATTCATCTATTTTTTCCCTCCTCTGGGAAGGGAGATGGTAATTGTAGTAAATATATCACTGCCAAGTCATCCTTGCAGCCTCCGAGGCTGCACGGCGCGAGGGGCAGGGATCTGAGGCAGCAGATTTGGGATGCCTGGGATCCGTGAAGGACATCCTCAGGCTGCTGAGCGCTGGGGGAGAACCTCCATCCTCCCCCATCACCTCCACCATCCCATCCTTTGGGATAAAAACGCCACAGTGCCCACTGAGCACCTGCAAGATGTTCATGAGACTTTTCCACATCCAGCCCAGCAGAGCTCAGGCTGGGACACCAACTCCCTCAGGATGCTGCGCGCCGTTTTCATCCCATCCTGGTGGCATTTGAGTCGATTTTGGGCTGTTTCTGGCTCACAAATAAAAAAACAAAAAGCCCTTCTCACCAGCATCCCTGCCTGCAGAGATCCTTTGGAAACAAGAGCCACAGCTCAGAGGTTTTGTTTGCCCTCTCAAGGCTGTTCCAGACAGAATAATGCTCCTGCCAACTGAAGCAGCTCTCCTTGAGCTCGAGAGGTTAGTTTTTCTGAATGCAGCGACACGGATCCTCGTCTCGGCCCCATAGCACAGAGGATTTGTTGTATTCCAGTGCAAAAATAACCCTGAAAGCAACATCTATGGCCCCACCAGGGAGGGGAGGGCCCCGGCATCGGCGCAAGGCGCCTGGGAGGAGAGAGAGACACGGGGCATGGATTTTATTTGTCCTCGATTCCCAGGGAGGTCATTTACTGCAGTGCCCCTGGCACTTCCCCAGCCCTTTCTAGCACATTTGATTCTTGTGAGTTTTCTTAATCTCATCTCCTTCATTGGTTATTGCTCTTTCAGTGCTGAACTCAGCAAGATCGCTCGTGTTTGGAGAAAGATTAGCGCTGAGTACATTAAACACGGTAATGCCATGTACTGTAGGGCACCGGGTCACCACCCGGCTCCCAGCACCTTCCCAAACCCCAGCCTCTGCCTGAGCCTGCTTTTAGCTATGTCTGCAGCACCCCTGGCATCCCAGCACCTTGCAAGGAACCCTTGGGAGATAAAAACCCCAGCAGCTCCAGCACCGAGCACACCTTGTTTCCCCTTCAAACTGAACCTGGAGTTGGAGTTGATGGGATCACCCCACCCAAGTTGGGATATTCTGTGACTTTTTGGTGGCAAAATAAGTGCTGAGGGATGTGGTTTTCAGAGCAGAAGAAGCTGAAAGATAGGGTAGATGGAGGAGGGTCTGGATCAGCCAGGCCAAGTGCCCACCTGGACATGAGACAGCACCATGCAAGAGCACCCAGAACCCTCCTGGGCAGAATGTTCCCAAACATCCCAAACCTGCAAGCTCAGAGGGAGCAGTGACCTGCACCCCTGCAGGAAGGTGATGCCCACAGTGCCCTTATCCAGTGCACAAGGATGGGGCATTACCTAGGGAAATGTTATTCCCTAGGAAATTTCATTCTGTACATAAAATTCCAGATTTCAAGCAACACAGAAGCAAAGCAAGGTGGTAAGAGCCTCTGGAGAGGTGCTCAGTGGCCATGCTCAGCTTGGTCCCACTATTCCCTTCATTCATTCCTTTCCCCCAGACAAACACTTTTCTCCATATTCCACAGGTACTGCAGGGATTTTTCCCACACCCACCCGCCGGGGCTCGTGCTGCCACCATCCCCATCCCAACCGGACTCTTATCGTGCCTCGCCGCCTCCTCTCTCTGCTTTCCAGCTGATTAAAAGTCTGTTTACCTACGGATTACAAGGAGGCAACAAGTCCACATGGGAAGAGGCAGCGTTGCATGGGCAAAGCCTCTGCAAACAGATGGCTCGGGGACATGGCGGCTGCTTGCTGCCGTGTGCGTGCTGCTGGCCCTGAGGGTGACACAGCCCTGGCACGTCCCTACCGCCCCTTCCCTTTTGTTCCCCTCCTCAAGCCCCCTCTCTGACTTGGGGAGTGAAGACAAAGACTCAGCCAGATGCCCAAGTCTGTCCTGGAAGGTGTTGGAGGATTCACTCGCCCCCAGAGTTTTTGCATTTCTAACCATCTCTTCCAAACTGATAATGGGATATCCAATCTGGGGGGAGAAAGGTCTTGCACAGATCTTTTCCAGCCCCTCTGAAGCTTGAGGTCTCACTGAGGTGGCTCAGCAGTGACCCACCACACCAGCAGGCCTTGTGGCAATAAAGAAACCTGCAGGCACCTTGATGTCTCAGACAATCCCACCCCGAGAGAGCCCTTTGGGAGCTGGGAACAGACAGAAACCCACCAATCGTTATTTATTGATGAATATTCTCGGCTCTGGAAGGTGCAGCAGTGGCAACCCCTTTGCTGCAGTACTCAAAGCCACCCAGCACCTGCTCATTCCCAGGAGCTGGAGCAGCACCTCGGAATGCAGCCCAGCCTCCCATCACCAGTCAACCCCTGGCAGGTCTCAAACACCACATCCTTTGTACTCCAGATGAAGGGGAAAATAAACACGCACGTTACAAAACACTGGCTGTGATGAAAGCACCATTTGAGACCCTGCAGACTGTCTAGGGATTTTTTTCCCATCTAATTCACATCTCCCACTCTCCATCTGCCAGAAGAGAAAGCCAGGTAAACCCTGGGAGGAACGGGATTCATATTCCCCAAATAACACTCATTTGCAATTTTAGCTTCTCCAGCTCATCCTGCCACCCCAAACTAATTGCATTCCCCACACCCTCCTCCTCCTTCTCCCCCATCCCAAGCTTTGGTGTTATACAGCAGGCTCAAAGCACATTCAAGATTAGTCCTGCAACCTGCCTGGCAGAGTTAGAAAATTGAATGTGGTAGGGAAAAAAAAAGGGAAAGGGGGAAAAAAAGGGAAAAAAAAAAAAAAAAAAAAAAAGAAAAAAAGAAAGAGTCACTAGTTGTCAGGAGTGTGGTAGTACAAGGAAGTAATTTTTCTCTCCCCATTTCAGCTGGACGTTGCTGTTTATGTCTGCTGCATCCTTTCTTCTCCACTGTGCAGCTGTAGCATTGGAAAATTGGAGAGGGGAGGCACGGTGGTGAAGGCAATAGCAATTGAAATTGGATCCTATTGAATTTTCAATAGGACACCAAAATATATACATATTTCAGCGTGCGATTGCACGGACGTGGCAGTCAACAGTGGAATCTGTGAATGGTCGTTTGGAATAATTACACTGGGGGGAAATCATCAGAATAATGAGCAGTTGCTCCCAGAATATTCAGGGAAATGAAATGCCCACTGCTGTTTATTAAACAGGGCTTTATTTCCAGTTTAGGGTGTTTGGGTTGGAATTAGATGACAAACACACAGCACCACTGAACAACTGGAAAAACCCGGGATCACCGACGCTGCTCGAACCGCCTCATTCATTCCCTGCACTCCTTCCTTCTCCCTGCCTTTCCCTGTGGTTTCCTTACCCTCCCATTCCCTCTGGAAGGGGCTGTCAGGCAGCTCTGATGCCACAGGAGGAGGAAGGATGTCCCTGCCCTCCAACCCCCCACGGACACCGAGGGACGCCAGCGCTGGGCCGGAGCAGCCAGCAGGAACAAAAGACACCGAGGTGGGATGGCACTGAGGAAGCCAGGAGCCAGAGGGTCACCCCTTGGCAGCTGAAATTTTCAAAAGCTTTGAAGTTTTGGGTTGGTTTTTTTACCTACCAACATCCTCAGAAAGATGCTGCACAGCCCACTGCCACCCCCACGCCTCCAGCACTGCCTGGCACACGCTTAACTTATTGTTTTCTTTAACAAGACCATAAAAAAAAGCCTCTGCAGCACAGCAGAGCCCGAGCACAGCTACCAGGTTTGAAATATCCACTTGAAAAATTAGCAGGAAGAGCACACACTGATATGAAAACCAGGCAGATTTTACTGGAAAACTTACATTTAGGGAGAAATATGAGTGTGTCACCTAACGGACATTTTGTGACACAGGTCTCAGCTTTGTGAAATAGGAAATAAAGGATGAAAAAGCCTCAGAAATGCAGGCCCAGAGCACACTGGAGGTTGTTCCTGCTGTCCCCACATCCCAGAGGGGATTTGAATGAGGGTGTTGCATTTGGATCCCGATTGAGTGCAGGGGGAAGCAAAAAGAGGAGCAGGATGGGGATGGGAAATGGGGAGCATTAGGTCCTTGTAATTCTCCCCCTCCTCCCAACTCTTCCCCAGCTGCTCGTGCATCCTCCCAGCTCCTGGATTGACTGAGGAAGGAGACATGAAGTTTTAAGGAGATGGAAGTGCCTGTGTGTATATGCACATGATTTAGACATCTCAAAAGATTTCACACTGTATTTCACATAATTCACATTTCTAAGCTTCTCCCTTTGCAATGCAGGAGGTGAGCATAAACGAGACAGGTCAAAAGCCTCATAAGCTTTGAAACAGCTCCAGGTTTTCAAAATCATATTTAAAATCTTCCAGTTCTGGATGGAACAGGGCTACCTAAAGCCAGCCAGATGAAACCACTGCTCCCAAAAACCCACTGTGCAGGCACTTGGCAGCTCACAGCCATGGGATAAACCACCCTCAGTGCTGTGACAAGTGCTCTGTGCCCTCCAGGCACACATCATCTTGCCATCAGAAAACTTCAAACCTGAGAAAACCAAAAGTAAAAATAAGGTTCCTCAGAGATGTCTTCTCCTCGAGGTGATGCAGGATCCAGCATGGCCAGGAGAGTTGGTGTGGCTTCAAATCAGCCTGGTCCTGCCTGCAATGAGAAGGGGATGTTCACCCCACACAAAATGCAGACAATTTTACTGTTTCTTGCTATTTTAGTCACTGGGGGAGCCAATAAAACTATTTTGAACAATTTTCTATGAGCATAACGAAGCGGCCTAAGGATTCACACAGGAACCTTCTCTGTAGCACAGAATCCAGAGCTGGAAAATGCAAGAAGCTCCACAGCAATTTTGGGGGCTGTCTGATTTGTGGGTAACACTGTCCTCAAGCACTGAGCACCCTCAGCTCACCCCAGGATTTGTCCACAGAGACGCAGGAGAAGTGCCTGGCTTAAGACATGAACAGAGCAGGGAATCCTGGCTGTGCCCCAGGAAAAACAGGGCCCAAAACAATGAGATCCATTGGGAAAAAATACAGACTATAAATGTATAGGCTATAAAATAACACCAGAGATCATTGGGAGCTCTGCCACATCCCTCCATCCTAACCCATGATATCTCTTCACACTCTGCAATTCCCTGGCCTCTGTTTCTCTGCACCACCTCTGCTCTGCAGCAAAGCCAACTTCCGGCACTGGGAGAAAAAATAAAAAACCTAAAAAACCCACAACAAAGCAAGCATCCAACACCATAAAAATAAATTAAAACCCCTAGAGGACACTGAGGAGAGTTGTGGCTCCTTTTACTGCATTTTCCAAGGTGCTGTTTAAACACAGACAGGGGAAGGTGCATAAATACATCAGCTCAGCCCTCTGGCCTGCAGAAGCGTTGGCAGAGCACAGAGAGCACCAGGAGCTGAGATAATTATATTTTTGTTTCCTTCCAGCCAGCATGGCCTCAGCCCTGCCAGGGGTCTGCTCCCAGACAGCTCCTCCAGCCCCCACAATGGGATCTCAGCACTGCCCTGCTCCATGCTGGAGGGGGTGGATGAGAAGTAACTGTGCGATGATATCAAACTGCCCTCCCAGATCACCCACTCCTGTGCAAAAAGAGTCAAGATTGAGTTATCCTGGCCCTCACGGCTCCAAGGGGAGGGTTTGCATCCCATTCCAAGCCTCTCCACGGGCAGGGACACCTTGCACTAGACCAGGCTGCTCAGAGCCACATCCAGCCTTGAGCAGCTCCGGGCATGGGGCAGCCACAGCTCCTCAGGGCCTCAGCACCCCATGGACAATAATTCCTTCCCAATATCCCATCTGACCCTGCCCTCTGCAGTGGGAAGCCATTCTCCCTTATCCTGTCACTCCATCCCTGTGTCCAAAGTTCCTCTCCAGCTCTCCTGGAGCCCCTTTAGGCCCTGGAAGGAGCAACAGAGAATCCCAGAAAGGTTTGGGTTGGAAAGGACCTTAAAGCTCATCCAGTTCCAACCCCTGCCATGGCAGGGACACCTCCCACTGTCCCAGGCTGCTCCCAGCCCCATCCAGCCTGGCCCTGGACACTTCCAGGGATGGGGCAGCCACAGCTGCTCTGGGCACCCTGTGCCAGGGCCTCAGCACCCACACAGCTGAGAAATTTTTCCCAATATCCCACTAACCCTGTTGCCTGTCAGTCCAAAGCCATTTTCCTTTGTCCAATTTCCCCACGTGGATGACCCAGAGGAATCAGCCCCCCCACAGCACGAGGAGTTTGGTCTAAGCCTGCTCCTGTCTGCAGAGGAGCCTGGTGGGAAGGGGCACTTGGGAATTCCTGGCACATCCTCCAGCAGCACTGGGGGAGTGTTGGAACCCCGAGCACTGAGAATAACCCAGAGCTGCCCTGATGCTGCCCATGGCCTCAGCCTCCCCCTTCCCTGATTGCCCCTAATGCGATAACACTCAGCATAATAAATATTGTTAAAAGCAAAAGTCTCTCTGGAGACTTCGGGTCTCGGGCGCAGGTGTTCAGGCTGTGGTAATTGGGTGAGTCATTCATTAAAGCAAATGCAATTTAAAATCTATTACATTCTTTAAAACACAAAGCTTTTGATTTGTCCCACCCATTTCTGGCCCAAGCCCAGCAGTGTCTGGGTTTCTCCTGTGCTTTCCAGGGCTGGTTCTGCAGCAGAGCAGAATGACACAGACTTCACCCTCTCCCATCCTCTGAATCCTGTTGGTTCAAAAAAATCTCCCCTCAGTTTTGCAAAGCCCTTTTAATTTCTAATTTTTATCAAATAACCGAAGAGAGGAAGTTGGAGAAACCTGGAAGGTAAAAGAGGATACAACACCCCAATCTGTGAGGATAAATTGGATGATAAAACACAGCTCAGCTGAAGGACACGGGGAAACTCTCCAGTCCTGGCGGGGAGAGAAAGGAGTTTGATCAAAGAAAATGCCAGGTGATTTCTCCCAGCAGGGAAAGACGCTGCAATAACCAACAACCAAAAAATTAAAGACAGACAAATTAAATACAGCACAAATGTTTAGCAGCAAAGGTGATTAACCTTTAAAAGCCACTACCAATGGCAGCCCTGGGTTCAGCATCTCCTGAGATCCTTAAATCAACCCTGAACACCTTTTCAGAAGATTTATGTTCGACAAGCACCAAATCCAAGGCTCAGGAAAGAGGTATCTAATGACTTTCCAGGGTCTGTTTATGTGATCTAAAAGTCCCTTCTGGCCCTAAATTCATTGCAGTGCTGCAGCTGATCCTCAGCTGATCTTGGGAAGCAAAATCTTGCCTGGCCAATGCTGAAATCAAGACCCAAAATCAGTCACTGAAGTTTGCACAGTCACCTCAAATTCAAGCTAAACCAAATGGGAAAAAGGTTCAATCGAACCTTCTCCCTCTGCCATATCCTCCTGTGCAATTGCTGGTGAATTTTGGGGAGAATAAAGCACAAAATGGTGGCTGGAGAAATTAGCCTTGAGAACAATTCAGAATATATTGAATTTGAGAATATAAACATTGAGAATAATCTGAAGTAGAAGAAGAAGGCTAGAACAAGCTTCTAGGTCCAATTTTTCAAATCCAGACAAGAAATAAGTTGACCCAAGCAGCTGCCCTGGCTTTTCAGGTACCCAAATACTGTTGACAATGAGTTGCTCAGTGCCATTGGTGAGGAAAGGACCAGGACAGGTTGTCCTGCTCCTTGGGCAGAACAAGCAGTGACACAAAAACCACTTTAGAGCTGTGTAATTGCAACGGCGGTGGAAGTTCTGTGTACACAGACCGACTGGCAGAGGGAAAAATCACACTTCCAGCCAGCAATATCAGAGTGGCAAACATTCCCAGTGCCAAGGTCTGCTGTGGCTCCTTCTCTCTGCCTTTTCTTTCCAAGAGAATGCCCTTCATTTGTTCTTGCCCCAAGTTTAGCCACCCCCAGGAGTCGCTGGAGCTTTCTGGAGCTCACCTTGTGGTTACTGTGCACCATCCCCAAATCCTCCAGGGCTCTTGCACAGCCTAAAGACACGGCTGTGGAGGTGGAGGATGGTGCCCAAGACACTTCCATGGTCACAGCACTGTTCCAAACACCCAAATTCAGCATGAACAGGACACATGGATCTCACCTAAGTGTTAAACTACCTCTTACAGAGCCCGGCCCAGCATCACCCTCCTGTTCAGATCCCCCTTCACTGCTGATTTATGTCAGCAGCCACTTCCAGCACAGACCTGGGCACAGCCCCCATTCTCCCTCTCTGCTCCAAGATCGTGGAATGGTTTCACTTTGAGGGACCCTACAGCCCATCCCATTCCAACCTGCCATGGGCAGGGCCACCTCCCACTGGACCAGGTGGCTCCAAGTGGGTTTGAGAGTCTCAGACCATTGTAGTAGAGAAGCAGCTGGACTCAGAACTGCCTGCCAGGGCCTTTCCACTGTCACAGGGAAGAATTTATCCCAATATCCCATCCAACCCTTCCCTCTGGTAGTGGGAAGCCATCCCCCTTATCCTGGTACTGCACTCCCTTGTGAAAAGTCATCCTGTGTTTGTTCTGGGATCACTTACTTTTCCAGCCAAAGCTTTCCCTGCAATACCAGTATTCCTGTCTTCTCCTGAGCTGGGCTCTCTCCAGGAAATTTCACCTCTCTGAGCCTCTGCCACTGCTGACCCAGACTGGGACGTGCACGAGCTCAGGGCGTGCAGCCAGTGGAAAAACATGGACATTTTATGGACAGGCCTTGATGGAGGGCCTGGCAGCACTGCTTAATGGCTGGACTTGATGATCTTAGAGGTTTTCACAACCTTAATTATTGGATAATTATAGGATTCAGCCTTTGTCTGGCTGCCTGTGTGGCACAAGCAATAATTTGGAATTCAATGGCTCCTTCACCACACATCAGGGCTGAAACCTCAACGGCAGCACCTTCCTCCTCACCAGCCCCATTATTCCCAGCTGGTGAGTGCTTTTCCCTGCCTTGAGCACCCTTCTGCCTTCACTGTCCCAACACAAGATCCACTCACACCCTCAGCATTCCTGCAGGACACTTTATATGATCCCATCACTCCAATTTCCAAGAGAAAAGCTCTCCTGACTCGTTCCTGGAGGCACTGGTGGAAATCAGTGATGTCTTCTCCACCAGAAGCTGGGAGGGGGCTGCATTTACCCATGGAAGAGCTGGGTCTGGAGTCAGCAGCATCGCTCTGATCCAGGCAGGATCAGAAATGTGCTTTTGGAGAGTTACCAAAGGATCTGACACTCCTCGTCCAATGCCCAGCACTGTTTATCCACTGCCTGACTTCCAACAAACCACAGTGATGCCTTTTCCTTGGTCTTGAAATTAACAGCAGACACAGTTAAGGGATAAAAGGCTTTTACTTCAGTATTTAATAAAGATCTTTATGGTCTTAATGATCTTTATGATCTCAACACTTCGCCAAGGCGGAACACGCCGAAAATGTACATACACGGTAGATTGTGTGTACAATTTTATTGACTTTGCAAATTAGCATATCTAACAAAGATGCTTCAATGAGAGGCTTGAATGAATAGTGTGATATCTCTTTATCCCAAAGTATTCTTCCCTAGATGGGCCCAATTTTCCTTCACAGGCTGTATTCTAGAGGGGACTTTGGTTTCTCAGGATGGCTCAGGGCTTCCCGGCTTCCAGCTGTGAGGCTGCTGGGACGTTGGATCTTTTGGCCCAACAGAACACCATCACTGTGCTAAGTTATCAGATTTAAGGAATTACAAGTATGCATGTCAAGGGCATTGAGAATACATCAAAGGTGTATAAAAGTAAAGGCAAAACACCTCCATGGCATCAGCAGGATGCGCACGGCGGCACGGGAACGCTTTGGTCTGTGGTAGGAGCCTGAACCACACCCCTGGTACCCAGCCAGGCTCTGAGCCTTCCCCAAGCCACCCTTTGCCCAGGGATGCAGCCCTGCTTCCCGTGGATCCCCAGGCCAAGGAAATCTGGAAGCAGCATCTGACTCTTAGAGGTTTTCACAACCTTAATTATTGGATAATTATAGGATTCAGCCTTTGTCTGGCTGCCTGTGTGGCACAAGCAATAATCTGGAATTCAATGGCTCCTTCACCACACACCAGGGCTGAAACCTCAACGGCAGCACCTTCCTCCTCCACCAGTCCCATTATTCCCTGGCCTGCCTGGAGCAGCTTCCAAGCACTTTTCTGGCTCTGAAAAAACCCAGCAAAGATTTGGCTGCTACAGCACACTGTGAGGGAGCAGGGAGGAAACGCACACATCTCCTTGTCCTCTATTTCCCTGTCTGGCCCTAGGGCAAGAGGACAAGATGCCCCCTGTGAAGAAACAAAATCCTAGCATGGAAAATCCCCCAGGAAACTTGGCAGGGCTTTCCCAGGAGGAGGCAGGGAGCCGGGAGCTGGTGCTGCTCATCAGCTGAACGTATTGAGGGGGTAAATTAAATTCATTCATCTCATCCCAACTCACAATGGCAGCGTTTTCACCCAACACACACATTTCTGACAATCAGCTTAATTTACTTCAATAATAAATGAAAAAGGGAAGTTTTCCTTTATAACAGAAATCAGGACCAAGTGCCACAGCGCTTTTCATGTGGATTTTTTTGTGTTTTTTTTTTTTTTAAAGCAAACTATTCAACTCGTACTCCTTAAATAAAATGATTCCTTTATCTATTATTCATTTGAAATACAGAAGGAGGACACAAGAGACTGGAAGCACATGGTTTGTTTCTGACACCTCTGGAATAGTTTTTAGGAAGACAGAATGCACAGAGCTTAGGGGTTTGGTAGTTAGGAGCCCAAAATTTCCATTTCCTCTGGTTTATGATTTTATAATGTTGCCCATCACTCTGGTGTCTCCATGCAAATATTTGCTGGTTGGACCTGTGTTATTTGCTTGCTGGGATTGCTTAAGACCAGCAGGTTTTGTCCTGTGCCCTCACGTGTGAGATGCAGCTACACAGATTTATACCAAGCCATGGTGACTGTAACAGCCAAAAAACCTCCAGCTTCAGTCAGGATACTCCTTAGGGAAACACTCCTGGGGATTCAGCTCCTGAAATGTTGGTTGTCCCCCTTTTTTAGGTGTAGTCTTGCACCAGGTACCCAGAGCAGCTGCAGACCTGTCTCCTTCCATCCCAACAGGCAGGATTCACCTTCATCCCTTGCCATATACTTTTAATATGAATATATAAGATGTACTCAGGGCTCTCTTTATCAATGGAGAGAGAGACCAGCACCTCCAGAGGGCAATTCATCCAGCCAGCCTGTCTGGGAGGAGATGGATGGCCTCTAGAGATGCCCATTCCTCTCCACCGACTGGGAGGGAGCCCAAGGTGACAAACCCCAAATGTTGACATCCAACTTTTAGACAGTCAAGTCAGAGCAGATTAATCCAACCCATTACTGGGGCCTTTAATTTTTGCTGGCTTGATTTACAAGTGCTTGCTCAGCAGGTTGAGTCGCAATGTCACAACAAGGAGGGGGGCCCAAAAGAGTTCTTTGTCCTCTTCCCACCTTGGATGTGACCATCTGTACTCTGCCACACACCTCACGGTATCAAATGCAGATAAAATAAGAATTATTCTCGCTGCAAACTTTCTCTTGGAACTCGAAAAAGTGAAAGTGTTCAATTAAGGTACATTGTTACCAGAGTTTGTAACACACTTGGAGACTACAAGCTCTTTCAAAAGGAAGAATGTATCATTATCCTCATCTTGTAGGTGGGGAAATGGCTGAGTCGTGAATAAAACACAGCTTTGGAGCCACAATCCACAGTTCTGTCCCTGTGAAAGCCAACAGCATCCTGGGCTCATCCCACAGCGTGGGCAGAACATTGAGGGGGGGATTCTGCCCCTCTGCCCCCCAGGTGAGACCCCACCTGCAGAGCTGCCTCCAGCTCGGGGTCCCAGCACAGGAAGGACCTGGAGCTGCTGGAGCCAGTCCAGAGGAGGCCACGGGGATGCTCCAAGGGCTGGAGCCCCTCTGCTCTGGAGCCAGGCTGGGAGAGCTGGGGGTGCTCACCTGGAGAGGAGAAGGCTCCAGGGAGAGCTCAGAGCCCTTCCAGGGCCTAAAGAGGCTCCAGGAGAGCTGGAGAGGGACTGGGGACAAGGGATGGAGGGACAGGACACAGGGAATGGCTCCCACTGCCAGAGGGCAGGGCTGGATGGGGTATTGGGAATTAGGAATTCCTCCCTGTGAGGGTGGGCAGGCCCTGGCACAGGGTGCCCAGAGAAGCTGTGGCTGCCCCATCCCTGGAAGTGCCCAAGACCAGGTTGGACGGGGCTTGGAGCAACCTGGGACAGTGGAAGGTGTCCCTACCCATGGCAGGGGGTGGGACAAGATGAGTTTTAAGTTTCCTTCCAACTCAAGCCCTGCTGGGATTGTCTGGTTCCAGCAGCAGCAGGATGGGGATGGCTCTGCCCAGCATGGCAGAGGCTCTGGCACTGCCCAGGTGCCCTCTCTGCTGTAGCTGCAGGGTGAGAGCAGCCCAAGGACAGCTCCCAGCCCTCCCTCACAGCAGCTCACCACGCTCCTGGGTGGGTCAGACCTGCCTGGAGCCCACACCACATCCGTCTTGCATCCTAACCGGGCGCCTCCCGGGGGCTAATTAGGCTCCAGACCCGATCAGCGCTTGTGGGTACATTTCCAGCTGTCTCCCACCGCGTCTGTGAGATGAATCCAGCCCTTGGCTATTCAGATTTTGTTAATTGCAGCTATTCCAGAGGCACAACGGAGCATTTTTTATTCCTGCAGCGCTGTGTGCAAGCAGGTAGATCCCATTAGTGTCAGCGGCACATCCCTGCCCTCCCCACACCGCAGCTTCCACAGGTGGGAGCCTCTGCAGGGATGAGGTGGGCTCCTGAAGGAGTTGTCTTCTACACCAAGAAAAAGCCTGGACATCTTCTGCTTAACACAGGAGGTCTCGTTGACATTCTGCCTGACCTGTTCACTCAGCTGAAAATTGCAGCCTCACCTCTCTCCGCCTGGGATTGCGCTTCCCTGCTCTCAGGGTAATGAAGTCCAGCTCCATAAAGCAACGCACGCAGAGCTGGCCCTAAGTGTACCCTCGGATCACCTTCCCAGGGTTTGTGTCCATCTACCCACAGGTCCCTTAATTAAAAGTTAATTTTTCCCTCAGCAGTCCTTGCTAAGCCAGGGCAGAGGGGAGACTGGAGCAGGGGCTCCTCCAGGGCAGCCTGGGGCAGGGCTTGCTCTTGGCCATGATTCCTCTGGGTTGGATGCTTGAAGTGGCTCCTGGATGAAGCTGGGAGGGTTATTTTGGTTTTCTTTTGCAAGAAGTGTAGACCCATTCTTCCGGAAGAAATTTTTTCCAGTTCCCAAGGATTTGTGCTCATTCCTACATCCATGAGAGCACTGCAGCTGAAGGAAGGTGGCAACAGAGCTCTGCTGGCAATGCAGAGCCTGGAGAGGCAGTGATTTACCCCAGGGGGATGGAAAAGTGAGGGACAGTGCACTGGAGAGCTGAACAGGCAGAAACAACAAAATCCACCTCTTCACTTATCCCACTTCACACCCATTCCACCACTTCTCTGTCCTGTCCCTGCTCCAGCACTCCCAGCTCCATCCCCTGGCTGGGCTTCTCCACCAGGCTCCCTGTGGGTGGCACACGGGGGCTCCAGCTCGGTACTGATCAATGTTTGGGGGCTCTTGGTGAACTTTGGCTGTAAAGGTTCCATCAAGCTGCCTTGCCTTCATTACATCAAGTGATGGAGCACATCCATCTTCTCCCTCTCCTCCGCAGCAGCCAATGGAAATCAGGCTGAGAGCGTTAATCAGGGCATGGAAATCGTTGGCACCTCATGGAGAGAAACCCTCTGGGGTGTGTGGCAGGGTCTGGGGGCTGCAGGGGTGGCTTTCTCAGAGGACACACCAGAAGTTTCATTATATCTGCACTGGGGATGCCTTGGAGTGGCTGCCTAGAGCAGAGGCTGGACAGAGTTAGGAGAATAAAGTGGGTATTTATGAAAGGCCTTCCACAGATACACCTTGGGCAGTCAGAGCCTCCCAGGGGCTACAGCCAGGGTGGGCAATGGTCACGAGTTTTTCAGTCAGATTTAACTTTGGTCTCTTTGCATCTCAGGGGTTAATTCTGCAATTACAGCTTCAGGTAATGAAGTCACATTCCCCCAGTTTGCTCCTCCCCAATTCACTTTTCTTTATCCTTTTTGGGGCCCGAGGCTGTCGGGTGTCCTTGGGTCCCAGGCCCAGAGGAATTGTTTTGTCTGACCAAAGTGTGAAGACAGCAGCTGACACTTTAAATGGAGTTCAGAGTTGTGCTCTAATGCAGCACAGGATTTGGAAAATATAAAGGCTGAAACCTTAAGGCATCACTGACAGCAGCTCCTCTGGGATAATTTAAGGGAGAGCCCTGGACCTTCCCTGGAGCCCAAACCTCCCCTTGGTAGCTTGCAGATGTTTTGCAGCTGGATGCCAAAGGAACAGGGGAAGGGATTCAGTACCCAAGGGGGGGCGTGGAGCTTCTGAAGCCAATGTTCCACATTTAATCAAGACTAAACAATCCCTGTCACTCTTCTGAGAGTGGCAGCAAACATCCCCAGCCTCACAGGTGAGCAGTAATCTCAATAAAGTCACGGTCCAGTACCTTCTCCTTAGCCCTGCAGAAGAAACATCCCTTATTACAGAGCTCACACACAGGATATCAGATCTCTCCCTCTCCTAAACCTCAATATTTATCCAGAAATTAATATTTTCTACAGAGATTATGCCCAGGTACTTGCAAGAGCACTTAAAAAAAAAAAAAAGACAAGAACAAAATAACTCCCCCCCACAAAAAAAATTTTAAAACACTATTCCCACAAGGATGATTAAAAAAATTTAAAATAATCAATATTCCCACAGCAAGAAGCCAACAATTTTTGAGAACAATTTTGAGACTTCATCCAGTAGCACCACTATGGATCCACATCTCCCAACCTAAGGCTGCATTTCCCAAAGATCTACCAACTGCTTGGAAAAGGAGCCACCAACCCAGTCCAGGCTCAACCCAATATGAAGAAATTCAAACGTTTTGCCTCATACGAGTTTGGGAGTTTTTAGGGAGGAGCAGATCTGAGACTCAAGAGCAGCCTCTAGTTTCAAAGGCCAGTAGTGTGCTCTGCCCTGGACCCTCCCCAGCTCCAGGAGGTTTGCTGACCTCAAAAGGTGCTATTGCCGTCCTCTTGGAAGCAAAGCTCCTTTTTGTAGCAGTCCTTCCATGTTATTTTAGCATCTGCTGTCTTCCAGGCTGCTGGAGTAAGAGATTAATGCTTTAATTATCCCATCTGAAAGCTGGAGGCTGAGCCTGTGGATGGTATACGGCACTGACTCCTGGCACTTGTGGATCTAGAGGGACTGCACACTAAAACCGTGCTGGAATCCAAGTGAGGAATAAAAGTGGGAAAAGAAGTAAGACAGCAATCAGAATAATGTGCTTTTAATGCCCAATATCTCACAACCAGCTGGGGCTAGAAATTAAAGCTTCCTGCTTGTTGCGAGTGGGGGTTCCTGTCTTGCAAAGACTTTATCTCTCCCTTCTCCACCCCTGATGTTGCAGGAGGTACCGGATGCTGAAGTTTCCTGCCTTTGCCCCATGCTCTGGAGCACACCTGTAAGCCCCTGATCATCCTCCTTCCCCACCCAGACAGCTCAGGGGGGCACCCACCTGCTCCTGCATCTCTTCTGTCAGGAAAATTAATCCACAAACACCAGAGATTTATGTCCAAAAGGGAGACAGAGGAGTGCTGGAACTTTATTCCAATAAAGGGAGAGGCCATGGGCCATTCCCCTGGGGTCTCCCCAATTTTTGGAGGACACAGCCTCCTTTTTATCCCAATTTCCCAGCCACATTTCCCTCTCTCTTCCCCCATTGGCTGAGGTACCTCAGAGCTTCAGACTTCCTGGAATGCCTGATCCCTTCTAATGTATAACCCTCCTTTTAAATTTTAATTCTAATGGAATTTTTAGAGTTTTTCCCCATTGTTCCTTTTATCTTTCAATATCCAATTTAATGTACCAGCAAACCCACAGTTTGTTTGTAAAGGCAAATATCTTTATTTCCATTCATCAGTCAGTGGGATCCTTCCCATTGTTTCTTTTCTCTCTCAGTGCTGGTTTTCTCTACCAGCAGACCCAGTTTGTTTGTAAAGACAAGTCTGTCATTCCTCTCACTTCCTTGGACACAGCCAGCTACATCCCAGGAGTCTGCTGCATCTGCAGCATGGACAAGGATCTAGGAGAAGAACCAAGCTGGATTCCTTCATTTTCCAGCAGTAATGCCTCCATGTCCCGTGGCAGCTCTGGGGCTGGCTGATGGCACAACTGGAGCACCATCCCTGCTGGTTCTGCATCCCTGCCACCTCTGCGTTCCTGCCACTTCCCTGTTTTCCTGCTCTCCTCTTCCACTCCTCATTTTTCTCCCTCTGCCTTCATTCTCTCACTTACCTCAACCTATTTTTCTCTCCCCTCTCTGCTCCCCACCACCCCTCTCTCTGCTCCCCCTCCCTCCTACTTAGGAGGAGATCAATATACTGGGAATGCTGACTAGGGAATTAAATCCAGCCAGCCTGTCTCTTTGAGAGACCTCTCACTAATCAGCTTGGATGGATTCCTATTCCCCCCTCCTCTCGCCGGAGAACCTGCGATGAATTCCTCCATCCCTGGTTCTTGTCAGCCTGCACACAAGGAGGCAAATGTCTCTCTCATCTGCTCTGCACTCAGCTTTTCGTCTCCATGCCTGGATCAAGCAGGTTGGAGGCAATAGCAGCACTACCTTGCCTGCTTCTATTCTCTGTCTGAGCTGTGATCCCGACGGGAACGCTGTCCGTGAGTGAGTAATTCCATGCTCTCAGCCGTGGGCTCCGTCTGTAGCACGTGGGGCTTCTGTGCTTTGGCACGTCTCTTCTCAGAGTGCAGCTGAGAGGGAGAATGGTGCAAATCAGGCTTTGCAGGGGCACATTTATCGTCCTCCGTGTCTGTCAAATGACGAGTTCTGAAGGAATTGTGCTTATGGATGTGCTGCCGTGCCTGCCTCGCTCGGGGTTGTCCTCTGCCTCGCTCTCTTAGAGAGGATGTCCAGGCAGAGGCTCCCCAAAAACCAAGGGCAGGGCAGAGGATGGAAATCAGGAAGCCCAGCTCACACAAACCTCTCCAAACCCAGCCTCAAACTGCAAAGGTTCTGCCATAATGGCTAAATCTGCCTGGATTTGTCCCGCAGTGATTTCTGCAGCTCTGAAATCTGCTTGTTTGACCTCAAACCACAGCTGACACATCCCACTGCCTTTTCAGCTATTTTTTTATCAGAGAGTTCTGAAAAGGTTTGGCTGGGAAATGTCGAAATGTTTCTTTTTGACATTTCTGCTTCCTGACATTCCTGAACTGCAATGTTTAATTTGGGCTTTTTGAGCTCAATCAAAGCATCAGATTGGGATTTGGTTCCTGCAACACAGGAGAAACATGGATACATGACAAGGGATCTGGTACCAAGATGGAAACCTGGCCCATGAGGCCCACAATCCAAAATATGATCCCCTGGGCACAGCAGAGGGAGTCACACATCAGTATTCAACTAAAGGAAAATTTTGGCTCGCTTTGATGCGAAAAGATGTACCAATTTCAGCTGCCCAAAGCTGATCTCGCTAGAGCCCTCAGAGCAAAATAATATGGAAGGGGGGAAACACCGAGTCCTCATAAACATAATTAAAAACAAAAGTCAATTTTGTAGCCTCCCCGTGTTCCTCAAACAGCCAGTCCCACGAGCAGCCCAGCTAATGAAGCCTGGCTGCCGATGGATCGGCGTCTCAGGGCTCAATCCTCTGATGTCTAATGAGGTGCAAGCTCTGATCAAAGTTTTCCCCCACCGTTGGGGAATTCATAACAATGCACTCATCTGGGAACGTGCTCATCCCCCGAGGCCCGCAGGACGAGCCGCTGCTGCTGCTGCTGCTCCCACAGCCGCTCTCGCTGGGCGGGTTCTCAGCCCCTCACCAAGCTGCCGACACCAAACCCACAACCTGTGGGTGCAATCTGGTCGGAAAGACTGAAAATCATCAGAGTCGCTCACACAGAGCTGCAGGGAACCTTCTTCCCCAAAACTCCAGCTCTGAAGAGTTTGGCAGAGACTTCCCAGCCTATGGTGCTCCAAGGTGGGCACTTGAGCCACTCGCACGAGAGGGAATGTGCAAAGAGTGATGGGCAGATCGTGACAGAACAGGGGCAATGGTTGCAAATGAAAAAAGGATGGATTTGGATTAGGTATTAGGAGGGAATTCTTCCTTGTGAGGATGGGAAAGCCCTGGCACAGGGTGCCCAGAGAAGCTGTGGCTGCCCCTGGATCCCTGGAAGTGTCCAAGGCCAGGCTGGACAAGGCTCTGAGCAGCCTGAGATAGTGGAAGGTGTCCCTGTGCATGGCAGGGGGTAGAACTGGATGAGCTTTAAGGTCCCTTCCAATACAAATCCTTCTGGGATTCGATGTTGCAGCAGCAGGACAGAGCCCTCCTAATCAGAACCTGATGTCCCCCCACCACGGATCCAGCATTTGCATCACCCCTTTCTCTCCTAGAGCCACAGGCAGAAGGAAAGCTGGAGAGAAGGACACCAGAAAAGAACTGAGGTGTGTGGGTGGCGAAGAGAAGCTGTTTGGTCCGAGGGGAGGCAGGCAAGGAGCTGTAGGAGCTCACCAGCTGCTGGTCCTTTATTATAACAGAGGATCACGACTGATGCAGAAGTAATTTCCGTGCATGGCTGCCTACGCAGGATGCAAGTGAAGTGAACCAAACTCTGCGCTGACATGTGTACGACGACGCCTGTGCGCTTAAACATGCATGCAAACAAGCTCTGCTCCTCCAAACCCTCCCATAGGCTCATCTCTGCATCCAAATGAAGCAAAATCAGTGTTTACCAGCATTTCTAGAGCTCACTGACAGCCAAAATACAAGATTTCAGCTGTTGAGGCCCTCCAAGGATTACCGTGTTTGTAGTGCTGGGTTTTTCATCAGCCTTTTTAGTGGCTGGCAAGGATGTCAGAGGCAAGCGGGACTGAGCAGGGCAGGACAGGCTGTGCCTTGATGTGTGCCCGCTGTGCCCAGGACAGATGGGTTCAAACACACCAGCGGGGTCTGTGCGAGCCCCAGCAGCACAGGAGAACCTCGGGAGACCGAGAGAAGACAGAAAGAGAGTGGAAACAGAGCAACTTCCCAGCCACAGCCCCAGGTCTGTGTCACGGGTGAGAAGACACACAAGGCAGCGGGAAGTTGGAATTCTCTGCTTCATCATTGCCTCCAAACCCAGCTCACAGGGACACTGATCTGGTGTCATTTAAAGAATCCCAGGATGGTTTGGGTTGGAAGGGACCTTCAGGACCATCTCCTTCTCCCCACCTGCCACGGGCAGGGGCACCTTCCACTGTCCCAGGTTGCTCCAAGCCCTGTCCAACCTGTCTGTGAACACTTCCAGGGATGGGGCAGCCTCAAGCCGACCACTCTGGGACTGTTTGATGACAAAGCCCTGGTGAGATGCCTTGAGCAGGAGCTCAGGAGCTCAGGAGCTCACTGCTGCAGGGGGCTGGATGCCTTTGGCTCCATACAAAATAAACTGTGATGCCAACCTGTGGTATCAGGGCAGGCTGAGGGGTCAGGGGGAAGCTGTCACTGCCAAGGCATGGGATGAAGGGATGTGCCAGCCCTTCCTGCTCCAGCCAGGGCCACAGATGCTGCTGGCTGCCAGTGCCCAGCCACGGGGGCAGATTGCTCTGTCCTGAGAGGAGATGGCTGCGCTCCTGCTCTTCAGAGGAGTTGGCAGCCTCTGCTGGCTTCCATCACTGCAGCTCTGTGTGAGCTGAGCCCCAGAGCCCAGCCAGCACTCAGTGCCCCACTCAGTGCCCCACACTCAGTGCCCTCACAGACCCTCACAGCCCAGCCAGCACTCAGTGCCCCACTCAGTGCCCCACACTCAGTGCCCTCACAGACCCTCACAGCCCAGCCAGCACTCAGTGCCCCACACTCAGTGCCCTCACAGCCCAGCCAGCACTCAGTGCCCCACTCAGTGCCCTCACACACCCCTCCTTGCAGCCAGAGCTGCTCCCCATGCCAAGGAGTGGCGAAGGAGGCATTACTGCTGCCACCCTGTCTGCCAGGCTAGGGCACCTCTGAAACAGGCATCACACTTGATCCTCATCCTCCTCTTAATTACCAGTGTGGGTATTAAATTGCAGCCTTTTATTCATGGACAGGTGTGTGTCTTTGTCAGAGGTCCCCGCTTAAATCATCCACCTCGTCTCCAATAACAATGTTAATGATGCTCAGAGCCAGCGCTGGACTGTAAAACATATTTCCCTGATGTTTGTTCAATAATTCTCTGAGAATTAAAAACATCTATTACCGGCTGCAGGATGCTGAGAGGCCCCTGGAGCAGAGACCAGGCTGTAACTCACCAGAGGGGCTCATCTGAGGCTGCAGATGCTGTTATTTGAGTCCCAGGCTCTGGCACTCCGGGGCATTTGTCTCAGTACCAATGTGTGGGCACAGCAGCAGAGTCACAGCACAGGATTGAAGGTTATCAGCCACATCCACATCCCTGATGTGCTCCAGGAGTGCTCATGGGACACAACATCTCCAGCTGCCCTTTACCACCCCACTACCATCGCTGGTACTATTGTCATCCCAAAGCACTGGGCCTTATCAAGGCTGCTTTTGCCAAAACATCCCAAAACCAGTGCTCTTGCTCTGCATCGCTCACAAACTCAATGGAAAAAAGGAGGGAGGAAAGCTGCTGAGGGAAGGAAAGCATGTAAGGAGGGAGGATGACACTGTGCCACTCGGTGGCACTGCAGGAAAGAAGCCCTGGTGTCCTCAGCCACATCAGCACACTGCTAAAAATACCCATCCACCACCCAAACCTTCAGCCACAGAGTGTGTGAAAAAGCTGCCTCAACAGAGACCGTGCCACAGAATAGTCCCCATGCCTGTCATGACTTCTGGCAGCTTGGAAATGTTGTTTCTGGAAAAATATTTATCCTGTTAATGAAGCCGAGGCAGCAGCAGAGGCCCCAGAAGGTCAGAGCAGCACTCACTGCAATCAACTCCCTTCACGGCGCCTGCTGAATGGGGCTCTGATTGCAGATGCCAATCAGAGCACTCAATTTTCCCTGCCTATTTGGGAATTAAAACATAAAGGCTCTTTCCCAGACACTGCATTTAGGGGTGGTTTATATAACATAATCTTGTGGGCAGAAAGCCAGATGGATTCGCAGGGTGGGACACTGGAGTTGAGCGACTCCATGAAGACAGAAAATACATCATAAGACATGCGCTCCAGGGAGAGTTAGAGAAGGGGTTGGGTGCTGCTGCCCATGGAAATCTTCCCAGCATCACCCAGAACCTCCAGAACAGAGGGTTTTCCTGCAGCTGCCTCAGGACCGAGCTGTTTCCAATGGCCACCAGCCAAGATGCAGGCTGCCGGTTTGGTTCTGCTGCCTGTTATTTTTAATTATTATTGGTATTTCCGAGCATCTTTGCGTCTCACCCAAACAATGAGACAGTTGGATGATCAGCAGGCAAGAGGAGAAATGAAAACAAACTAATCCAGCCCTGAAAAAACACTTCCGATCGTAAAATTCACAATGCTCAACGGCTGCGGAGCGCCTGGACTCGTCCCGCGGTAGGCGCTCACGATTTCCATTTAAATCATCGGAATTAAAGAGCAGTACGAGTTAGAGCATCTGTCTCAAGATTTCTGTGCCTTCCCATGCCCCCACGAGCACAGCTGTTTGGATCAGAGACGGAGGAGGGAGCTACAAATTCACCAACAGCTGATGCAAATTAGACGTGAGCTGGAAATGATCTGCTGCACGTTCCCAAGTGCAGGGGGATGAGATGGCATCACACTGAGCTGTGTCCCCAGGGGAGACTTAGGGAAGTCACCTTTTGCCCAGGGAAGTGGCGGAGTCACTGTCCTGGGAGGCGCTCCAAAAGAATGTGGATGTGGCACTCGGGGACACGAGTTGGCAGCACTGGAGGAATGGTTGGCTCAGTTTTAAAGGGATTTTCCAAACCTACTGATCCCATCACAGCACACAGAGGACCAGACTTTCACCTTTCCAGGTTTTTTTGCAGAAGATGAGTCGAGCAGGAAAATGTGTCAGGTCGCGACTCATTCAGATGATATTCAGGAGATAGAGGGGAGATTTTCCAGAGCTGGAAAGCCAACTTCAGCTGGACACTGGACTCATCCTCTCTGCATCCCGGGCTGGGATCCCAGGGCAGCGCATTCCACCCCTTTGCTGAGGCTGTCCCTGATCCTTGCATGCTCAGAGGATGTATTGGTAAGCAGGCACTGATCAAACCACCTGGGATCTTTTCCCTTTGGCTCAGGTATGGAGTTTTTCCTCTCTTTACTCTTAAATCAGCAAACTCCTCCAGCCCTTGTCACCCTGGGGAAGTGAGGAGCTGAAGGCAAAGCTTCTCCAGGGTGGCCAAAGCCACCCAGGGTGCCCGAGGCCATCCCTGGGTTGGCTCTGATGTGGGATATGGGATTGGGATATGGGATCCAGCCGAGAGCCAGTGCTCGGACAAGAGCCACCTCGCTGGGAGGAGAAAGAATAGTGAGTGCCCCAGGCTGCTCTTGGTCTGGGGACACCATGGGGCTGTCTCAGCAAGCCCCACATCCCAGCTGGAACACGAGAATGTGGCAGCCTCCTGTGTGTGTGACCCTCAGGGGCACATCCAACCCCCCCATCATTTCCATTCTCCTTCACAGACACAAGGAGGACAGAGAGGATGTAAGGAGGGAAAGAAAAGAAAAATCCCAAGGAAATAATCCTGCTCCCTCCAGACTGCCCCTTTCCCCCATAAAGCCTCCCTGCCCAAGCTCATGTCAGCACACGGGTTGTGCTCCTCAGAGTGTAAAGCTGCTCTTTACAGCTCTGCTTTGGTGACAGCACAACACAGACATTTCAGACCCCCCCACGGACCCTCCTGGTGTGCTTCTGCTCATTCATTCCCTTCCCTCACAGCCCACCAGAGAGCACATCTGCTCCCTGATCTTGCCACCGCATGGAAACTCTGCTCTCAAGTGCCTCTACTCCAAAACAAGGCTTTAATTACAGGAGAAGAGAGCCCATCAGATCTCTTAATTTAGCCTCTCTTCTTATTAATTAAACCACAAGACATTTAAAGTAGAAAAGTGTTGGTGGGCAGCTGAAATCAGCCCCCCGGTGGTGTTTTGGGAAGGTGAAGGATCCCCACAGTCCTCGATTTCTGCCCCAGGGGTTGGAATGAGCAAAGTTTTAGCTGCAGCTATTTTCGTGCAAATAAATGTCACCAATATGTGGCTGCCAGTAGGGAGCAGCACGGCAGCTCTTTAAAATACTCCAGGGAGCATGGAACAGCACTGGAGAAGTGCCCCTCTGGATCCTGAATCCCTGCTGGATCCCCAGGACATCCGGCAGATCCTGCCAGCAGCCCTAGAGCTGCCCCCAAAGCCCTCCACACCAAGAGACGACCTGCAGCTCACTGAACCCCAGGAAGGCACCTCACCCCATAGCTCAGCAGCTCCTTGGAGGTGGGGTGGTGCAGAGGGATGGCTCTGAAGGTGCCGTGACAGCCTCCTGAGCTGACGCAATTCCCAGCCTGGCACGAGCGCGTGGGGCTCGGGATCTCTGAGCCGCTGTTTGTGTGTGGGTATGGGAGCGTTTCTATCTACCCTGGCTACTCATCCAGAGAGCAAATATCCCCTGCTCTGTGTGTGCAGATACCAGAGAGACCCACCACAAGAAGGATAAAGGGAAAAAAAATTAAAGAACCCAACCCGAAACCCAAAGCCTTCCTCCGGCATTCATCATTTTAATTAGCGGAGCTGTGCCTGGAATCTCAATGGGAGATTATACCATAAAGAGAGCCAGGCGGAATAGCACAAGTGGCCCCTCTCACTTCAGAAATGAACGGAGCTGCCTGTGAAATTATTAGGAATATTATGTGTCCCATTTCCGGACCAACAGGCACATCCTGGGGGCTCACCCGCCAGCAGCCGGGATGGTTTTAAGCAGGATGACATTTCCACTACCAGTGTCCTGCCAAATCGTTCACCCTGAGGGCTTGGTCCTTCATCCCCATCTCCCTCTTCACCCGCCCACACTTCCCTTACAGTGCCCCTGGCATGGGAATACAAACACTGGGAATTGAAGGAGGCTCCAAGCACAGTCAGCCCCACGGCACTGAGTTGCCTACACATCACACACAGCAGGCATCATCCATATAGATACACCAAGGAAATTAATAAATACACAGACACCAATCTTCTGTGCCCCAAAGGTCCTCAGATAATCATAAAAACCATGGGAGTACATAAAAACTTGTTCCCTTTTCCTTGCAGTTGCCTTGTTCTCTCTTACAAGGGTTGAAAATTTCCTCTGTGGAGATTAAAGCCATGATTTCACATTAAATACACCACGACCTGGGAATGCACAGCCCTGACTGTATTTGTGCGTCTGCTCCGAGCACAGGCAATCCTCAGGGACCACTTCTGCTGGCCATGAGGGAGAGATAACGGGATGGCAGCACAACCTCACATCCAGCATTCCCTGTGAATTGTTATGACCCATCCAATTGCCTAAATAAATAGGTAGTGAACAGGAAGCTAAAGAATCACCCCGATTTGTCTCCCCTAAAAGCCTCCTTGCTGTAATCTCACTCCTTTATTCAAGACGCCTTGGCTTGTTGTACAGAGACACCGCTCTGCCTCCGTGAGCAGCTTTGGAGCTCTTTCCCTATCACTGAGTGGAAGTTACTGGAGTAAGGAGCATTCCAGGCAAGCGGCGTTATCGCTCTGTGCTGAATTGGAGGCTACAAACGTGTTCACATCCACTCAGCCTTCCGAGGATGAAGCAGAAACGAGGCAGCACCAGCTGGAAACTCAGCCAAAAGCCCCTTAAAAACCGAGGTTAACAATTCCAAGGGCAGCACTGGAAGGAGTTAAAGCTGCTCTGCGAGACTTCACGCGCTCGTGCGTGGTTTTCGGGAGCTCGGCTGGCACCTCCGACAGAAGCGCCAACGCGCCTCGAGGCAGCCTGGTGCTCCCAGTAACATCCCAGGGCTCCAGAAACATCCCAGGGCTCCAGCAGCATCCTGGGCAACCTGGTGCTCCAACAGCATCCTGGTGGCCAAGCAGCATCCCAGGCAGCCTGGTGCTCCCAGTAACATCCCAGGGCTACAGAAACATCCCAGGGCTCCAGAAACATCCCAGGGCTCTGGCAATGTCCTGGGCAACCTCGTGACCTGCAGCATCCCAGGCAGCCTGGTGCCCCGGGAACATCCTAGGGCAGGTCCCACTGCACCCCTGGCAGGATCCCGAGCAGCCTGGAGCCCTGGCAGTGCCTCCACCCCCTCTTTGCAAGGCAATGAGGGGAAGCCACCTTGTCCCTAAAAAACCTCCAAACCTAATGGTGGAAATGCAAATCAGAGCTAGTTCTGCTTATTAAGGCAATTCCCTGGCAGAGAGGACATTCCAGGAAAAGCCGCTTTCGGAGATGATGAGTGCAATTTGTAGATCGTTATCGCTCGGATAAAATCAGAGAACTTTAAAACAATTGGAAATGTTGAGTTTAGACCATCTCCCTAGGGATATAAAATATGCTTCAATGCTGCTGTGTGTGAGTAACGCTGGAATTGCCAGCAGTGATACATTCCCACCGCGGAGAGCGGAGCCGGGATCTGCGGCTGTGGGAGCGAACCCTCCCAAACCAAAGGAAAGGCATCATTAGCCAGCGGCAACGGCGCTTTCATCCTCCCCTTGGGCGGGGAAAAGCCACCTCTGTCCCCTGCAGCCACTCTTTGGCAGCACCTAAGTGCTATTCCAAGACTTTAAAAACCTTATGGGAGGAACCAGAGGTGGGAAAAGCTTTGGAGACCTCCCACAGGGAATGGAGGGGCTAAGTAAGGTAAGAGTGATGCCTTAGGATTTTAGCTTTTATATTTTTCATCTGTTTGTGATCCTGCAATTCTTTAGTGTGTAACTCTGAACTCCATATCCAGTGTGAGCTGCTGCTTCCCCATTTTGGGCAGACACAACAATTCCTCTCCAGGCCTGGAATCAAGGACCCCTCACTGCCTCAGGCCTGAGAGATGGAAACAAAAGTGAGCTGGGGGGAGCAAAATTGGGGTAAATTACTTCATTATCTGAAGCTGTAATTGGAAGATTCACCCCCAATATGCAAATGGACCAAATTTTAAAAGGTATGAAAACCCATGACCATTTTTTGGGTGTAGACCCTGAGGGGCTTCGTCTGCCCTAAATGTACCTGAAGGCCCTTCAATAAATAGAACTGCTTTTTATTCTCTTAATTCTGTCTGGCCCTGTTTTTAGGTAGTCCCAACAAGGCACCAAGACAAAGAGTTTGACCCTAAATTGAGAATTTATTCAGAGGCAGAAAAAGCTTCTCAGCACAGGACCTTGTCTCGCTCCAACTTTTCCCACTCAGCGCTTGCCACAATCCTCCATCCTCTGCACATCCACAAAAATCAAATCTCTGGACTGAAGCCAGGCTGGAGCAGTTAAGAGTTCTCAAAACCCACACCCCTGTGACTCCACACACGGTCGCTTGCCCTGAGTAAATCCGTGATGCCCAATATTCATCCACTGAAAATGCAATCAGCGAGGGCAGGTCGAGGTTTGGCGAGCCTGGAGCTATTTAGGAATAATAACGGGAATGCTGCCCACCTGCCCTTCCAAGAGCGAGCCCATTAAACCGCGGGGAGAAGGGATGCGCACAGACGATGGCGGCTCTTGCATCGTCTCATGAATATTTAACAGGAAGCGCTCTGGAAAGAGGAATGTTATTAAGGCTGGTGTCGTCTGTGGCTCCAAATGTGGCCATACATCAGATGTTGCCAGTCTGGTGTGTAAAACCCTCTCAGAGCAGCCGCTGGCAAAGCAGTTTCTTCAGGGTGGGAAAAAAAAAAAAACTTAGAGAAAGGGGAAAAAAATAAGGAAAATTAAGTAAAATCAGGAGTTGTGGAGCCCTGGGGAGCTGCGTGTGAATGTTTGAGCAGTACCCTACCGATAGATCAGACCTTCACAATCACCTACAGCCACACAGGCAGCTCCAAGAGGGGAGAAAAGGGGAGGGGGAAAGGCAAATCCCAGTCAAACAGAATGCATTGGCTGAAAAGCAGTCCTTGGCAGCAGTTTTGAGCATAAACACATTGTTGGCTGTTATTTTTTCCCTCCTGCAATGGCAAATTAATACTTTTATTGCTGCTGAAGATACTCTAATAACATTTATTCCAGCACTTTATGCTTTATTAAGATGCTTTTGACTTCTTTCAGGGTCTGGTTTTATTTTTCTTTGGACTATTGATATAATTTCTTTCCTTACCCCTTGACGGCCCCAGAGGGATGGAAAAAGCCCGTTCAGCTGAGAGGGAATCCATCTAAGGCCCTCTCCTGCAGGTTAAGAGCCAGATTTGGTTCCCACTCACTTTTTGGAGCACCCAGGAACCACGGAGCAAACCAAGCTCCTTGTTGAAGCCAGTAGGTTTTTCCAGTATTGGGGATCAATCTCAAGGGCCCAGAGCAGATCCTGCCTCAAAATATGGATTTGAGTTTATATCTTTGGAGCTCTCAAGCTTCTCTCTGTTTGCTCCTGGGTTCCCTGGTGCACTCATGTTGCCAGCAGGGATAAAAGGAATAAAAACAAGTGATCCAAGGACACGCAGCCTGGAGGAGCCCAATTCTGTTTGCATCCTGATGCTAACATAGCACCTCAACCCCATAATGTCCTTCTGGACTACAAAGAACTTGCCAGGTGTTCCTTTCCATTCCAAAACACCGATAATTCCTTTTATTAGGCTTCCACAACCTGGTTCCTCACTCTCGCTGCAAAATCAGGGATAGTTATGGTGGCTGTTGCTCATTGACCATCTGAGCAATGACTTATGAACTGTATTTCAATAGGAAATAGGACTATTAAGGCACTTGGCAATATGGCAGGAGCAAAAGCAGCTCATCAGTTCATCATTTGGTTTAAAAAAATATTGAAAATTATTTTCATTCCCTAATTACCATAATGAAAACCTGGGGAAGGGATGTGTGGAAAGGACGGAGCGCTGCTGGGATGGACAGGGAAAGGGATTTAGAAATTCTCCCCAGAAAAGTGGTGAGACAGCCCTGAGTGCAAAGGCCAGGGGAGTGGATCCTGCATCTTCCTACCCCAAATCCCCTGAGCACCTGCAGCAGGCAGCTGAGGAGTCCCTGTTTCACATGGAAACCTCTGGAACATCCAAGAAACCCCAGGACTCATCATGGAATGATGAGGATGGCTTGAACCAGGGCTTGCTCCCTGCTCACCCATTTTCATACTTGCACCCCCAAACGCCATTGCTGCCCTCACTATCACAAGCCAGGCTCAGGCAATCCCAGTCCTGCTTGTCAGTCCTGAGTTCATTTAATCCGTGCATGCGTTTAATTCCCTACACCCCGGCATTTCCCTCCTCTATCACTTTTCACAGCCTGTCAGTCCCGAAATCCTTTTCCAAGCAGCCACATGCCACAGCTACTTAGGAATTACGCCAGCTCCAGCAGTCATTAGGTACTTCCCATGTCCTACATGCAGCTGTGAACATTCCCGCTGCCGAGGCTCGCGCCGACAGCGGATCAGCCGCGAGCCGAGCAGGAAGGTGAGCAGGGCTGCCACGCTCCTGCCTTCAGAGCTTTCAGGTTGTCAATGTTGTGGGGTTTTTCCTTAATATTTCAGAAGTTTCCATTTGTTTTCTCTGCTTGAGGAGTTTCAGCACCCAAGCTGAGAGTCGTCATTGCCCGTTTGTCCCACCATGGCCCCTGCTGGAGGTGATTCACCCCTCACCCTGACCTCGTCTCCTGCTGCAGAGAAGGAGCAGCTTTTTTCTCCTTCCAGCTTTCCCTGGGCAGCCAGAGGTGCCACAGCTGCCTCCTGGGCTGGACACACCATCGCTCTGGCTTCCTCTGCCAGGTCTGCAGAGGGGTTCAGACACCTGGGGATGTAGATCCAGTGCCTGGAGAAATTCCAGCACACACCAGCTGGAGAGGTGTAGAAACCCACAGGACGTAAATGCATCACCTGCTCAAGTACTGCCAGAACTGGTGCCTCCACGGCCCCCTCAGTGCCACATCACCTGTTTCAAGTGTTTTGCTGCTAAGTCTGGGGCTACTCCTGTGTTCACGAATCACCTGTTTGTTTTGGGATGGTACCACAAGAGAAAATCATCTTTCCTTCCTTTTGCCCAATGTGTGCTGCCAGTAAATATCTGCATTTTAGTTTGTTTTTTTTTTTTTTTAAACAAGGAATCATAGAATCCCTGAATGGTTTGAGTTGGGAAGGACCTCAAAGTTCATATTGTTCCAAGGGATTCCACTGGACTGATTTATTAGAGGGAAACTGAGGCACACCAAGAACACAGGACCTGCTCACACATCACTCTGCTAAGAGCTACATCCCTAGCTGGGAACGTAACCATGAAAAACCAACAGAGGGGTGGTGGGAAGCACCCCTGTGCTCCAGCAGAGCTGAGACCCTCACCTCCCCAGCAAACCCAATCCCATGGCAATTCCCATCCTGACAAGCTCTGTTTTCCCCCCTGGAGTCTTTAGAAAAACCCACCAGGGCAGCGAGGGGAAGTCAGCACTCACCCTTCGCAAGGTCAACAAAAATCCCTCAAAGTGTCATAGAGTTTTGCAAGTCCTAAATGAAGCAATTGCTTAATCTACCTGGGGGATTGCAGCTATTATATCCAGTGCTGTAAACAAGCTCAGCTCCAGCTCCGAAGGATCGCACCGGCGGAGAGGAGCCGAGGCTAAATTGACAACTTGTCTCCGCTGCCCTTGAAACTCAATTTGCCATCGCTCACCTCATTTCAAATTAGCACAGAGAGAAACCTTGTCGGCCGAGCTGCTCTTCTGGGGCTCTTACACAAGATCCCTGCTCCACACGCTGGCGGTTCGGGGGTTTATTCTGCTGCAACAGGAATAAGGAAAACCAGAGATTAAGTGTAGACCCTTGAACGTGGTCAAAGCTGCCCAAAGTGCTCAAGGCCAGGTTGGACAGGGCTTGGACAATGTGGGATAGTGGAAAGTGCTGCTGGCCATGGCAGGGAGTGGAATGAGATGAGCTTTAAGGTCCCTTCTCACCCAAAATGTTCTGTAATTCTGTGAAATTAGGGAGAAATTCAGCCTTTTGCCAACAAAACCTCAAAAGGTGTGTACATCCCTAAAATCCTTTCCTGAAGACTTAAAAGGGATGAGTGCAGGAGCAGAGCTCTGCACACAGGTGGAGTTTATACCTGCTCCAAGGCATCATTTGGGACTGTGCCGAATCCTCACAGCAGGTCCGGATAGCTGGAGGAAGAAAAGATCCTCCAGATTTGTGTGCAATTTTTTTGAAAAGGGCCCTGAATAGAAACGGGCTCACACCACGTTTGCAACAAACGTGTTCAGCATCCAGGGAATTCGCTTTGTATTTTCAAAAGAGGAGTTTTCAATAGCTGTGATTTCAGGTGAAAGTTTCGTATCAGTACTGGATGGATGGTATAAAAAAAAATCAAAGGCAGTATTATTAACCTGGAGCCTGAAATGGTCTTGTTTTCATACCTCAACCTAGATGTGGTAGAAGCTGCTGCTGCCACTTGTAGCCTAAAACCAGAACTTAGTGCCAACAGCCCCCTGCCTTCAGAGGGATGGGGCTTATTCATGTGCTGGAACAGACCTGGTGCTCTGGGAACACCCTCTGCAACGGGATGGGGGATGCAGCAGAGCTAACATGGACATGCAACCACCAGAGGGGCTGCAAATGCCTCACCAGTGCAGCCACAGCCACGTGTGACCTGCCCCAGCACCTCAGCTGCTGCCACCCCCCTGGGCTGGCAGTTATGCAGCCTTTCCTCAAGAACGGGTTAAAACCTTGCTGTGATCTCCCTAGTTGCTCTCAGGAGAAGCAGCACCTTCTCTCACCTCCAGGAAGCTCCTGAGGTGCCCAAACCTTGCTCTGCAGCCCTCGGAAAGGGATACATCCACAGATCCTCCTGAGCTGCAAAGGCAGCTCCTGAGCCCCAGGGGAGACCGAGCGGCCAAGCAAAGGAGGAAAAGTGCCTCACTGGGGAGATCTGGAGGGTGAGGATGCTGCTTCCTGCCCTTCCCAGCTCTGTCCAGCACCGAGCACAGCCAGGGCTGGGGGCACTCAGTGCAACCAAATCTCTGCAGACCCCGCGCTGCAGCGGGACTGATGTGACAAAGCCGCGCCACGGTCGGTCACCCGCAGCACGTGGAGGGACACTGATGTGGCAGCCATCTGCCCTCGCTGCCTGCACAAAGGGCCTCTTGACAGCTGGGCTAGCGATGGCCTTGGGCCCCAGAGCCACAGCCCACGCTGCAGGCACCGTCACCGTGGGCAGCACAAGAGGCCTTGTGTTCCCTGGTGCTCCCTGATGTTCCCTGGTGTTCCCTTGTGCTCCCTTCTGTTCCCTTGTGTTCCCTGACGTTCCCCTGTGCTCCCGGTGCTCCCTGGTGCTCCCTGACGTTCCCTTGTTCTCCCTTGTGCTCCCTGGTGTTCCCTGGTGTTCCCTTGCTCTCCCTGGTTTTCCTGGGGTGGGAGGGGGATAAAGAGCCACTGTTGGCTGTCACAGGCTGACCCATGCCTGCCAACAGCTGCCTGCCTTTCCCACCTGCAGATCTGCGACAGCCCTGACCCCCCAATGCCCTGCTGAGAGAGGACACCAGGGGTCTATAGCTGCTGGAAGGAGGAAGGTACCAAGCTCAGGTCCATGATTCAGGCTCCCCAGGATACCAGGACAGCAGCACAAGCGCTTTCCTCGAACATCACGGCTTTGATGATTGTTCTCACCTCGACACCTGCAATAGCTTGGAGGTCTAAGAGCGTCAGGTGTTAAAACAGCACCTGTTAAGAAATTTCTGGTTGGTTTTGGTTTCTCAGCACCAAATCCTTCACAGAACTAGCATTTGCTTTCCAAAATAAACAGCAGAACATGGAAAAAGAGGGAAAGCAAAAATGGGACTAAGAGCTCCCAGTAAATCCCAAGAAATTTGGAGGTGGGTAGCAGCATCCAGAAGGGATTCAGCCTGGGGGCAAGGCAGAAAGCTAAGGCCAGTTGGTATCATCCCGTGTTTCACCCATCTTGAGTTAAACCAGAGCCTCTGTGCTGTTCTCACTCAAAGCCCCATGTTCTCAGCCCTGTGTTCTTGCTCCAGCTCCCAATTTTCCAGTGCATTGCATGAACTCCTTTGATGAGCTGTGACTGCAGCACAGCCCAGCTCTTCAGCATAAAAACTTTTCCCCTCCACTCAGAGTCTCTAATTTATCCCCGTGCCTGGCACACAGACTTGCCCTCACCCTGCAGCTTCTGGTGTGCCAGTGGCCTTTGCTCCCAGCCCTCAGGGTGTTATCCGTGTTATCTACACCAGTGACTGCAGGGCAAGGCAAAGCTGTGCCTGCTCTCATGGATGACACTCCTCACCTTCTGCCACCGCAGCTACTGACAAAATTCAAACCAAGTGAGCAGATGGAGAAGCGAGCGTGAAATTTTCCCCCCGTTGTTCCCATTTGAATCAGCCACAGGTGATTCCCATGCCCTGCCAGGCACAGGAGATGCCGACCTTGTGAGGGAATGGGAACAAGCAGGGAGGAGACATTATGTCCTGGAGTAGTGGACACTGAAGAAATAACAGAGCCATCCACTGCAGAGCACTGAGCACACAACTCAGAGTATCCTGTGATTAGCTGGAGAACACTGACATCAGGAGAAGCATTTGCCTGAGCAAATTCCCTTGAATAGCCATGATCTGAGCACTGCTGGCACAGGCAGCAGCTTGGCCGGGCAGGGAGGTTACAGCAGGGCACTGACACTCAGAGGAAACCTGGGCTCTGCCAAAATACATTGCTCCCTGACCCCCTGCTTCCTCCTGGGGCTTCTGGCCCTGATCTCACAGCAAAACCACCAAAATCCTACCTGGAAAATGTTCAGGAGCTCTGTGCTTTCACAGCCCATGGCGGCCCCATAGCTGCCTTTCCCCTGTCACAAAAAATCTGGGGCCAGATCCATAAGCAGCATCCCAACCCCCCCACTGAAATTTCAGCTGATTTATGTCACTGAGGATCCTCCTACAAGCCAAACCTGAATCAAAGCACTCCTGGGAGAAACCCTGTGCCTCCCCACCAGCAAAAAGAGCTTTTGACCACAGTGTGTGGTGTAGAATTTGACTTTGAGTGACTACCATAAAGTGTTCTTATTTTTAAGCTGTTTTATGCCGTTTCCCCAGCTCACAAGGAGTGCACCTTGGTGTCAACAGGACTCTTTTGTCTTTGTAAGCTATTTTGAGGCAAAATATCTGTAAATTACTTCCCCAAACCTCTGCACAAGCAGATCATGCAGAGAAAATAGGCTTTGCAGGAATGCAGTAAATTGTTTCTGTCACACAAGGAAATATAACCAATGGAAATCGTTATGGATGAGTCATTATGAGAGGGACCGAAAAAATTAACCTTCATCCATTTCCTTCATCTCGCAGCGTGTGCGAGGGTGTGCACGGGAGAAGGAAGGTGGAGAGCACCTGCTAAGTGAGGGCAGGGAGCTGGGGGAAAGGTGGGATGTGCGAGCAGCTCTAGACAGGAAAATCCTGACTGTCTGGGAGAGGGTGCCAGGATTGGGGTGCTGCAAAAGGAGAAGAGCATCAGCCCACCCCCAAGATGGAAAGGGACGCTCCAGGGTGGGAGAAATTTCTGCTCAATCCCATTACACAGGAGGGGGAATGCTCTTTTCCAGCTATTACTACATATTGCTTTTGTCTATCCCCGACCTCGAATCCCATGAAAACCTCAGGGGGCGAGCTTGTTTAAGGAGGAAGGTGAAGCCAAATCTTGGTGAGCATGAGCTCTCTCCCTACTGCCACCACAGCACATCCCAACACACCTTTTCTTGCCTGATCCTTTGTGACTCCAGAGTAAACACGCCATTTTCTACTTGACAGAGGCTTTTTTTGTTAAATGCAGAGAAAATAGAGGAGGAATGCAGCAGTGTGGGCCAACGAGCTCTGCTTGCGTGGGAGAGGTGGCTCCGGGAGACAGAATCATCAGCTAGAGGAGTATGTGTGAATCTGGCGGAGGAAAACATTTATTCCACACATTTGGGATAAAAACCATCAGTAGTAACTCCAGCCCAGCACCACCCAGCTCTGCTTCAGCCCCTCACCATTAACCAAGCACCATGCACACTTTTCGCTCGGTACCTGCGCACACCCCCTGCAGAGGTTACAAAAAATAAGAAGCAAATCCATTTCCAGAGTGGCAGATAACGATTCCTCTGGCCACGGCCTGCAAACAAGGCAGCAGAAAAGGCTCAAGTGTTAAATGTTCCCTAATGTGCAGTAATTGATTTCCATGTGTGCAGTAATGGATTTGGTCACATCATGCAACAATGGATTTGACATGGGTTCTCGCTGATATTATAAACATAGTTAAGTTGTTAGCGCAGTGCCTGGGAATTAGGCCTTTAATAGCGCTGACCCCGTGGCCTGAGCCAGCTGGCCAGCACTGGCAGCCACCAAAATCTTCAGGGCTGGTTCATGCTCAAGGACGCAGACGGCAATTTAACCGCTAAAAGCCACTCGGAGCTGAGCAAAACGCATCGTCCAATCTGCTCCAGCCATTTGCTCACATCTAAACGATTCCTGCCCAGTCCGGCTCCTTCCCTGATTTTTGCACACTGGTTGCACACCCCAAGGTGTTGCACTCCCACCCCAAGGACGGGCAGGAGCAGTGGCACAGAAACTCAGGCTGGTTTGGGTTGGAAAGCAACTTGAAGTTCATCTAGCTGCAGCTTCCCAGGTTGCTCCAAGCCCTGTCCAAAACAGCCAGCAAAAGGTGTTCAGCATCACCTCAGTCCCAATCAAACTTGGTTTCAAAAGTTTGTTCTGCTTCACAAGCACAGTGATTCACACCTGCAAGGCTTCGCATTCAGCCCTCTGAGCCCAACTTGCCTCATCTTAGAATCCCAGGATGGTTTGGGCTTGAAGAGATCTCAAAGCTCATCTCATTCCAAACCTTTCTGCCATGGGCAGGGACACCTTCCACTAGCCCAGGTTGCTCCAGCTGCTGTGGCCTTAAACACTTCCAGAGATGGGGCAGCCACAGCTTCTCTGGGAAATCTGTGTCAGGGCCTCACCACCCTCACAGCCAAGAATTCCCTCCTAATATCCCATCCATCCCTGCTCTCTGTCAGTGGGAAGCCATTCCCTGTGTCCTGTCCCTCCAGGCCCTCATCCCAAGTCCTTTTCCATCTCCCTCAGAGCCCCTTTACTCACTGGAAGGGGCTCTAAGGCCTCTCTGGAGCCTCTCTTCTCCAGGTGGAGCTCTCCCAGCCTGGTTTCAGAGCAGAGGGGCTCCAGTCCTCTGAACATCTCTGTGGGCTCCTCTGGACTTGCTCCAGCAGCTCCACATTCTTCCAGGTCTTTGCCTCCACTAAAAATCATCTTCCACATCCCACAGCCCAGCCATTTACAGGTTCCTTCACCCGTTGCAAGCACTGGTGGGAGAAGTCATAGAACTTCAAAAATCCATGGAACCATGGAATGGTTTGGGTTTGCAAGCAACTTCAAAGATCATCTTATTCCAAGCCCCATTGCCAGCACCGTGTCTCCTGTCGTAGGAAACACCAGCTGAAGCCCAATACCATCTCCTGTCAGCTCGGAGGGACCACAAGGCAGTCGTGGAGGGTTGGAATGGGTTCCCATTGGGTATTTACAAGCCTTGCAGCAGCGTTAAAAATCTATTATTTTCACTTGGGCACTGCAGCCGCGCTCGCCTTCTGTCGAGAAGTGATTGGGCTCCTGTCCGTCAGGGACGCTGAGTGATTGTATGGAGAAAATTGCATTCAGCAATGGGGGATTTAAGAGGGTGCTTGTTCTCAAGCAGGGCTCCAATTAATTAACTCAGAGGAGGGGGCTGTTTGGAGTTTGCTTCATGTTTTCTGTGTTTTCCTTGGTGCATTGAATTTATTGGTGGGTGCCTTGGTTTGTTTCTTTCTTGCTTTCCTGTTTGTCTTTAAGACTCTCTGCGAGATGATAAAGCACAGGGAAGGTATTTACTAGGCAGGGGATTAATTGGCCAGCAGGCAGGAGAAATGGCTGGGCCAAGCCCCAGATTCCACCTGCCAGCACTGGGAATGGAAAAGCCTCCTGGCCAGCCCAGTGCTCGCGGGATTTTGTACCACAAGGGTGTCAAGTTCCACCAGAAGCTGTAGCAGGAAAGGCTCTAAGGGATGGGGCTTTCACTTCAACTCTTCCAACCCTGCATCATGCAAAAAAATGGAGGAAACTATCAAACATCAATGTCGTGGGCATGAGAAATGTACCAGAACTGGGCGTGCAGCAAATGGGAGCAATGCTGTGCTCTGAAGAAACCAGGACAGTTTTTATTGGGATTGTGGCTTCTGCCTGAGCCGGCTCAGTGCTGTTTCATGGGATATGGTAGAGGCTGCAATACCCTCCACTCCTCCCTCTAGGCTTTGGTCACCTACTAGGACAAGAAATTCCTCAAGACATGGATAATTTCATTTTTTTGACAACAAACACAGGAGGATTTGGTGTCAGGTGGAGACCCTCCACACAGACTATACCCCAGGAGAGAATATTCTGTGTTTAAAGAGAATTAGAGATCGGTGTTGCACACAGAGAGACTGTGGTGCACAACTGGTGAAACCACGTGGATGTGTTTCAATCAAAGGACACCTGGAGAAGCACCACTGGGATGTCTGTGACTGCTGAGAAGAGCAGGTCCCCTCCATGGAGATGGGGTTTGGGGAAGCACATCCTCCAGCTTGTAATTCCCAAATTTCCAAGGGAATCATGTTCCTCAAGAGTAGATGGAGATGAGGAAGCCAGAGATTCATGGCCTGTGGTGACCCAGTGTCACTGGACATTTTAGAAGTTTCTTGGATGCAAACTTGCTGAGTTTTTTCTTCCATGGAAAGCTCTTTTTTCTCTGCAGATTTCAAATCCCTGTGTGTGTGTTTCAAGGACAAAATGCATTCCTTTGCCTGGCTCCCTATATGGGAGATATGGTTTGCTTTTCTCAACCTATCATATAAAGAATTGATCTCTCTGATTTTGTAAACATTTTCTGGCATTCTTGCACTTTGGGTATGGAGCTGGAAGAAGCAAGATGCCAGCTCTGTACCTGGGCAGAAACAGCCCAAATCCTTCTGAGCAATGGAGTCATTTTAATAAATAATATAAACCTTCTGATATTGGAGTCAAGAGTCTTGATTCACCCCGAGGGGACTCCAACAGCAACAATTGGTGACCTCTGAGACGTGGGGCAACACCCCAGAACACAGAACCCAACACCTTTTCTTTTTGGAGACCCAGGGCCCCACCGCTCCAGGGGAGCCATCCCCAAACACAACCACAGCCACGTCCCCAACCACTCAGCCCTGACTTTCCCTTCAGACCGAGACATTTCACAGCACTGCTGCCATTTCCAGGGGTGAGAAAGGTCCCCTCCTTGCCCTCAGCCCTAATCTTTCAAAGGAATTAATCTTCAAAGCAATCTCGCCCCAGCAGAGCAAGTTTTGATTTATGAGTTGAGGCGACAGCTGAGCTCCTCTGAGGCGGGAGATGGGAAGTGTTGGCTGGATGGGGTCAATGCCAGGAGGAGCCTCCACAGAAACCACAGCTGGAGCAACCACCACCTCTTTGTCCTTGGGAAATTCCAACCTGCCTTATTTTCTTCATTAACCAGGGAAAGAAAGTTTCCCACCTCCTAAATTTTTTTTAACAAACAGTTGACCTGAGCAATAGCACGAGAGCTTCATCAAAGGCTTTGTTTTCCTCTCATAACACCGTTCCCTACTACAAATTGCAGCATAACCTACACACAAAACTGAACCGAGGGGATTTGGCTTCATTGAAATAAAACATTTTGATGAAATTTTAAATGAGAAAATGGTGATGGCCCCCACAAAATGATTTGATTTCGGTGAATCTGTGTTTCCATTTTGAAAACTGATTCATTAGAATTTTTTTTCCAACCAGCTCTAATCAAAGTGCTTTAGGCATTTTTGAAAATTTCAGTCTCGAGCTTCAAAACAATTTAATTTGTGTTATAAAGCAGCAAAGTTTATGACACAGAGATACAGCAAATGGAAGCACTTTTTGACTTTGCAAACACTTCAACTTTAAGAAATTAAATTAATGGTAATGTGGGAGAGTAATTTCAAAAGTTTCTTTCCCAAAGTACAGAAAGTATTTTCCAACTCATCTGAAGGCAGACTTTATAAATATAATATAAGGTTGTCATCTCCACGCTTACAGCTTGCTTTTCACTACCACCAGCTCCATTTAAAGTTTCTTCAGGTCGTGAGCAAATGAAATAAAAGAACTCATTTCTGTTCATGAAAACTCCAGTGACGGGATCATTATAGAGAGCATCTCCAAAGGGAAAAGGAAAAAGGGGAGAGAAAGCAGAGGATATATGGCAAAAATGGAAAGAGAATGAGAACATCATGGGAAATGCTCATTCCAACAAGGGCCCCATTCACTCGCTCTTGTCTTTCCTTCAGGGTTAGTTCGTGTTTCATTACAGATTAACACAGCATCGCTTCTCTCGAGCCTCTCGCTGCAGATCACTCCATCCATTTAAATAGATTTCAAAAGCCTGGATTGATCTATGCCAAGCTGTAATTTTGGATGGTAGCGTGGCAGTTAATGCACTGCAGCCTTGGCAGAGAGAAGGAGATGTGTGAATTGCTTCTTCGATATGATAAATTCCTTAGATAAAGGAACCCGAGATAACAGGAACAGCACTTGGAAAGCATCTGGTGGCACGGATGTGCAGGGAAGGGGGTCACAGCATGGCTCTCATGGTTTGCATCAGAGCAGAGAACTGAACAAAAGAGACTTGTACAGGGGACTGGAAGGGACCTTTGGGTCAAGCACTCCTACTTTTTCCTCTCTGAGATAACCACATAATAATCCAACAGCTGCTTGAACCTATGAATGCCATCCCATGGAAAGCATCTCAAAATGCCAACCAGGAAGACTGTGGGAAAAATGAAATATCATGCCTCTAAGTAGAGGGGAACCCCGGATCTTGCCTGTAGTGGTGCTGGTAGAGATGCAAAAACTGATAGCAGAAATGAGCTGTGCTGTCCAGGCTGGATGCAGAGGATGGGGCAGCAGGGAGTGGCACAGCCACAGGCTGGGTAATCCCTGCCATCCCACCAGCTCCTGGCACTCCCACCTGCAAGCACCCAGATCTGGTAACTCGCTGAGCCAGCCCTCCCCAGCATGCTTAAATTCAGCTCCACTACCAGAGGGAAAGGAGCACAGCAGGCTCCAAGGATCTGCTCTGATGGTTTGGCTCACAGAGAACCGGGACAAAGAAATGGGAGGATGCTCTGGCAGCCTCATAAAGGAGACTAATAAACACTGGAGATGGGAGCAAAGCGGTGGGGATCAACAGGGCACCACAAAGCAGGAGAGTGAAAAATGGGAGTAATGCTCTCATGGAAGAGAGGGGGAAGGAGCATGGAAAGCCAGCAAGAGATTAGGGATGCTAAAAACTGGAGGATTTGGAAGGTCTAGCACCACCTCCGAGGGCATTGCAGGAAGCCCACAGAAAAGAGAAGCCTCAGAGCGGGGCCCTGCAGCCGAGTGAGGCTCTGTGATCAGAGAGCAGCAGGTCAGGCTCCAGCTTTTCCAGAAGCCAGGAACACCTGTATGCTCCCGGCTCTCTGCCATGCACCAGGTTACCTGATCTAAACCAAACCTGATCCGTGCAGGGAGGAGGGATTCGGCTCGAGATTACCACGGCAGGAGAGCCGCTGGCAGCCACGGAGCTGGCAAAGCCTTCCCACAACAGCAAGTGAGCTGCCAGATGGATTTTGATCTCATTAATCTGTTCTGGGGCCAGCCGGCAGCACAGGGCTGCCGTGGGCGAACGGCACGCGACACCTTCCTCCAAACCCTTGGAAAAAGGGAAAGGTTTCACACAGAAATGTTCTTCCACTCTGAGACCTCAGGCACCCAAGTGCTGGAAATGGGGGTCATATATGGCCAGAGAAGCTGTGGCTGTCCCATCCCTGGAGGTGTTCAAGGCCAGGCTGGACAGAATTTGGAGCAATTCAGGCTGCTGAAGGCATCCCTGCCCACGGCAAGGGAGTGGGACGAGATGGGCTTTAAGGTCATTCCAACCCAAACCATTCCTGACTGCACAATTCTATATCTGTGCTATTAATTCATTTATCAGTTCTGCAGCTCAGAGCTTATTTGGATTTCACATAAGGTAATGAGGATACTGCAATCTGTATCCAGGGAAAAGTCTTTCCTGCACTCACTTGGGGCTGTACAAATTAAACATTCTCTTTGGTGCAAGGGGTCAGTGCTGCCCAAAGGATAATATACCAGGCTGGGACCTGGGGTCTCCACTCTGGTACTGCTTCAGTAGATAATCTTGAGGGTTTTAAACCCCTTTTCATCTTCTCTGCTTTCTCCTTAGCAAAATAGGGATACCAGAATTGAGGTCTCCCACTGAAAAACATTCCATAATCATTATTTTAGAGATTGAGGAACATATAGAAGGGTCTATAGCAAAGCCTGAGACACCACAAAGGAGGGGATAACTAACCTGGAGCCACAGGCATCAATAAATCAGCTACAGTGCAGGAGCAGTGTCAGCTTAGGGTAGAAGCACAGAATGGTTTGGGTTGGAAGGGACGTAAAGCCAACCTCAGTCCAACTCCCTTGCCAGGGACAGAGACACCTTCCACGAGACCAGGTTAAAAGACTTGACATTAAACACTTCCAGCCCAGGGGCAGCCACAGCTTCTCTGGGCAGCCTGTGCCAGGCCCTCCCCACCCTCACAGGGAACAATTTTTTGTATCTAGTCTAAACCTCCCCCTGTCAGATTGAAGCTGTTCCCTGTTGTTCTTTGCCACTGGACCAGGCCAAGAGTGAAGCTGGGAGCAGCACAGCACAGAGAGGCTTCCAGCTGTCCCCAGGTGGAAAAGAACCCGTTGCTTTCCCTCACTGAGGGTCCTCCTGCTCCTTCCACCCCTGTGCTGCACTCAGTGACTGCCCAGCGCTGCACTCTGGCCTCTGCCAAGCACGAGTTCAGCTTCAAAGCGATGCAAATCCGTGGATGTGAGGGGCTGCTCACACTCAGAGCACACCGGGCTCAGGGCAGTTTTGTCCGTGTCAATTAGGGATAAATTCAAGCTAATGAGAAGTGTCCAGGCTGGGCTTCCATCCATTTGGTTACACCAGTGAAAGAGAGCAGGTGCAGGTGTGGATCTGGGGGTGTGTGCGTGGGTGGCTGCTTTGTTCTTTGGCAGTTTGCCCCCAAACCTTTCTTGGGTCATTCTGAAGGTGTTTCAGATGAAAGCCCCAAATTTGCACTGTTCTGTTTTGTTTTCAAGTAACAATGCTCACACAGCACTTCGAAACCCTCTGTGAAACAGAGCCACTGTTTTCTTTTGTACAGAAAAGTTGGGAGATAAATTGCAGATGATTCAGTAAATAACTCAGCCTATGACCTTGATGCTTATTGATTCCTCAAGCTGTTTATCTTTCTTGTGTGCTCCCCAGCAAAAACAATTATCACTTAATTATAAAGCAGCTTGGCTTGAGGGAACCACCAATTGGCTGGCACAGGATGAGTTCATCCCTGCACACCACAGAGCCCCGACCAGAGCGACTGCTTAGGATTCAGAGCCACAAACTTCATTATTTTCCTCCTAGCTCATGTTTTTCCCCTCGTTTTAAAATCACTTAAGGACGTTTAGCCAATCCGGGTGTTTGACTGCCCGAATATTCGCAATGGATGGGATCGAAACAGCAAGTGCCAGCATTGGAAAAGGGAAAAAAAAGAACTAGAGTGATAAAAAGAAGCACAAGGAAAGGTTATTGGTCCTGAAAATAAAACACCTGGGCTGTTCTCTCCTTCAGTGACCTTGGGTAAAGCATTTTCTCTGTTGCCTCCCCTCCTCTCTGTGCAGAGCTGTGCCAGCCGTGTGCAGAGCCCAGCACCTCAAAGGATTCTTCCTGCTCTTGACCGAACTTTCCCAATGCCACTGGGATGGGGAAATGACAGCTCGGCACTGCTGCAGCCATGCATGCATTTGGAAAGCACTTAGAGACATCCATTAGCACGGGAAAAGGAATTATCATCTCCACCCCAAGGCAGGAGGAGGGAAAGGAACCTCCTCCCTCACTAGAAAAGAAGGATTTGTAATTTTCATGCACTTTTGAGCTGTGCCATCCTCCAGTGAAAGGGGGTGAGGGGTCCACAGAGGGGTCTGGACAGGCTGGATGCTGGAGCAGGTCCAGGGAAGGGAACAGAGCTGGGGAAGGGGCTGGAGCCCCAGGAGCAGCTGAGGGGGCTCAGCCTGGAGAAAAGGAGGCTCAGGGGGGCCCTTGTGGCTCTGCACAACTCCTGACAGGAGGGGACAGCCGGGGGGGTCGGGCTCTGCTCCAGGGAACAGGGACAGGAGGAGAAGGAACAACTTCTCAAGTTGTGCCAGAGGAGGTTTATGTTGGATATTGGGGAAAATTCCTTCATGGAAAGGGCTGCCCAGCCCTGGCACATGTTGCCCAGGGCAGTGATGGACTCACCATCCCTGGAGGGATCTGAACCTCACCTGGATGTGGCACTTGAGGACATTGTTTAGGGATGGGCTTGGCAGTCCTGCTAACAGTTGGGCTCAATGATCTTGGAAGTTTTTCCAACCCAAATGATTCCATGACTCACACTCCAGACTCCCTAAACACGCCTGTGCCCCGCAGAAGCACACAACGTGCAGCAGAGACACTTCATTTCCCAGCACTAGATGCTCCTTAGCTGCCAGATCCCCAAACCTGCCCTCCTCCTCCCTCTCCTCCTCCCACACAAAAGCTCAGCAGCAGCAAACTCAGTCAGGGAGCTCGGGACCCTGCTGTGATCAGATTGAGAGATCCGATGCGATGAGGAGCAGCAGCAGCCGGAGCACTAAACAAACATCGTTACACGCCCTAAAGAGATCAGGGACAGGCAACACCTCCCTGCCGAGCTGTGCGGGGACACCGAGCCGCTGTCCCTGCCGTGAGCAGGACCAGGAGCAGAGCCGCACGATGGCACTGTGTTTTCCAGCGCTCTCCCATCCCTGCAGGACCTGCCGGACCCAACTCAGCATTTCCCTGTGCAAAATAGCTCGGGGTTTGCAGGAAAACTGAGAAGAGCTCCCAAGGTACTGCCAGCTCAGCACAAAGGGCTCAGGAAAGGCTTTCCAGGGCATCCCTGCCCCAATGCTGGGGTCACCCTCAGCAGCTCTGATGGTCCAAGCTCCAGCCCTGTCTCTACCTGCACCAAATAAATTCCATTTCAGCCCAGGGCAGAGGGGTTCACCACGACACCGTGGGCAGGACGCTGAACCACTGAACTCCAGAATGGTTTTGGTTGAAAGAGACCTTAAAGCCCATCTTGTTCCACCCCTGCCATGGACAGAGACACCCTCCACTATTATCCCAGGCTGCTCCCACCCCTGTCCAGCCTGGCCTTGGGCACTGCCAGGGATCCAGGGACAGCCACAGCTTCTCTGGAGAGCCAGCTCCTGTGTCTCACCGAGCACTCAGCACAGCTGCAACAGCATTTTCTACTGTCTCTATTTGGGACCAAAATCTTCTTTTATTCATCTGTGGGTACTCCAAGAGCTTCTATGCTATTAAGGAGCTCCCAGTAAAACCCAGCAGATGGATCCAGCTTGTCTGCAGTGCACAGGCTATTGGTCTTAATTAATTCCTGACTTATAATTGGAGTAGCAAGGATTGCAGACAGCTCAGACCACAGGCTGACATCCCTACTGATAACAAGCAGAGCTGCCCATAATGACCCCTATTCCTCACGTTCTCCAGCCAGGTATCACAAAAAAACATTCCTACACACTTTGTGGTGATTGTTTAAAATCTTTTAAAGCAATTTAAACAAGGAGTGAAAAAAAGCAATACCCCCCTCCAAATCCTCTCTCCTCCCCATCCCAGCTGCATACAGCACATCCACATTACACCCATCACAGTCTGGATACAGCTGTGCACCTTTCCAGAGGTAGAAATCTCCTCTGTATCTTCTCTTCAGCTCTTCAGCCACACGGCAGGAGGATATTCCACATCCTCATGTTCCCACAGACAGAAGTTTTATGGCCCTGAGTTGCCCAGGGAGCAGCCAGGAGCAATCCAGGATATACTGTACCCTTGCAGGAGGGGATTGTCACATTAAAAAACCTCTAAATGCTTAAAAGGGTTTTCGTTTAGAGTCTCCTGCCGTGAAGTGTCTTCAAGGGCCCCAGATTTATTATTTCATCAGAAGATCAGAGAGGGGAAGTTTGTAGGAGATCAAACAAATAGGAATACATTAGGAGAGACAGTAGGAGAGGCTGGAGAAACTGTTGGATTAAATAAAGTGGGACAGAATCCCTGCTGACCAGGGGGGTGGTTTTCCCTCACAGCTCCCACCCCACAGACCCCAATCCCTGCCCAGGCATCACCAGCTATAGAGATGGCAGCAGGGTCCTGGGGTGGGGAGTGAAGCCCCTGGTGGCAGCAGGACCCACTTCCCATCCCCTGATTTCTACAGCAAAGGGGAGTATCTTTCCTATCAGGTTTCATTATAGATCAAAGATTTGGAAAACATGCCAAAAGAGACGGTGCAAGGGGAAAAGATGGATCTTCTGGGAAAAATGCTTTAAGATGGGTCTGAATTTGCTTCCTCACTCTGCTGCAGAATTCATGGGTTTGTTCTTTCTCTGTGCCTTAGTTTCCCCATTCCAAGGGCAACCCTCATAACCTTCTTTTCCCACACTTAGAATCCCAGGAGTTGGAATGGAGCTCTTAGACCAGAGAGTCCAGCCATTAACCCAGCCCTGCCAAGGCCACCAGTAACCCCTGAGCACCACCACACACTTCATTAACACTTCCAGGGACTGCAATTCCACCATCCCTGGACTCAACAGGCCTTTCAGTGAACAAATTTTTCCTAATTTCCAGTTTGCTCCATGGGATGCAGATGGAGTTGCTCCAAGCTGGGGCAGTGGCCAGAGCAGCCCTCCAGAAGGAGCTGGACAGGCTGGAGAGGGGGGCAGGGAAGAACTCCCCAGAGTTCAACAAGGACAAAAGCAGGTCCTGCTCCTGGGGAGATAATCCTGGGCAGCAGAGCTGGCTGGAGGTGCCCTGGAGAGCAGCTCTGCAGGAAGGGACAGGGGGACAATGAGCTGTCCCTGAGCCAGCCCTGAGCTGGGGGGTGAGGAGGCCAAAGGGATCCTGGGGCAGCAGCTCAGGGAGGGGATCCTGCCCCTCTGCCCAGCCCTGGGGGCACCTCTGGGGTGGCACAGCAGGGACAGGAGCTCCTGGAGCTGAGCAAGGGCCTGGAGCATCTCTGTGCCCAGGAGAAGCTGAGGGAGCTGGGGCTGCTCAGCCTGGAGAGGAGCCCCAGCTGAGAGGGGCCTCAGCCCTGGGTGTCCCTGGGTGTCCCCGGGTGTCCCTGG
>VWZP01006617.1:728854-787273 GCA_013396995.1 Dicaeum eximium
GTCCCTGGGTGTCTCTGTGTGTCCCTGTGTGTCTCTGGGTGTCCGTGTCTGTCTCTGTGTGTCCCTGTCTGTCCCTGTCTGTCCCAGGCTGTCCCAGTCTGTCCCTGGCTGTCCCAGTCTGTCCCAGTCTGTCCCAGTGTGCAGGGAGGTCAGAGCAGGCCCAGGCTCTGCTCCAGGGGCCAGTGATGGCACCAGAGCCGCGGGCAGGGCTGAGCCCAGGAGCTGCCCCCTGCCAGGAGGCAGAACCTCCTTCCTGACTGAGCACTGGAACAAATTGTCCAGGGACAGGGTGGGATCTCCCTCCCTGAGTGTTCCAGAACTGTCTGGACACGCTCCTGAGCCCTGTGCTCTGGGATGACCCTGTTGGAGCAGGGAGCTGGTACCAGATGAGCCCCTGTGCTCCCTTCCCTGACCCACCCTGGGTTCTGTACCATCACCGGGTGCTCGAGGCCCATTTTGGGTTTGCTGCAGAGAACAGCAATTCCCTGACACCCCGTGACTCGACTCAGGCCCGTGCTGCTGGGAGCTGCTATTGGTGCCACTTCCTGCAGCATTTGGGAGTTGAAACACGTCAGCCTTTCTTTTCCTCGCCCCCCTCCCCAGCCCTGGCAGCTGAACAGGCTCTGAGCCTTCTGTTCCCGTGCCACCCCAGCACCCCTCGGCAGCTGTCAGCTCCCTCTCTCAGAGCGGGGGGCGGACACAGGCACACTCCAAATAAATATAGAAATGTGCATAGGAGGGCTCTGCTTCTGCTCACACATCTCGTGGGAGCGGGTCGGGAGCGGGCTGCCAGCACGTCTCCTCCCTCAAAGCCTCATTCACAAGAGGAACGTCACACCTCCGGGGTCAAGCCACGCTTGAGTTTTAATTCATTAAGCTAACTTCTGTGCTGGCTGAGTCTGCAGTCTTGAGGAAATTGCTATTTTATTGGGGTGGAAATGGGAAAGTTTCACTCGCTGCTGTCGGAATCTGGGTTCCCACCAGCCCCTCCTGTGGGCTCGGGGGCTTCACCCAGGGGTGACAACCTCAACTGCCACTAAATATCTATACCCACAGGACCAGCTCTGCCAAAAATCAACCCTGAACAAGCAGCTGTAGCCTCATCCCGGGTGATTTGGGGGGTGGACCGTGATGCTGCCCTCAAAACAAACCAGGAGCCTCTTGCAGAAGCTTTAAATGCCATGGGACAGGCTGTGACATCCCTGGGCAGAGCTGGGAGACACAGCGATGCTCCAGAACATTCAAATGAGGGGACACAGGCAGCAACATCCCTGGGAAGGGCTGGGAGACACAGGGATGCTCCAGAACATTCAAATGAGGGGACACAGGCAGCAACATCCCTGGGAAGGGCTGGGAGACACAGCGATGCTCCAGAACATTCAAATGAGGGGACACAGGCAGCAACATCCCTGGGAAGGGCTGGGAGACACGGGGATGCTCCACAGGGTGATGGAGAGCAGCAGGGCAGGAGGCAGGGAGGTGCTGTCACTGAAATACCAAACACAGTGTCTCTGAGTGACCTCGACCTCCAGCTGCCACGCAGGAAAGGTAGAGAAAAAGGAGTAAAAATAATGTTTTCACTCCTGGCAGCTGAACAGAGGCAACACCTGCTCCAGACTCAGCAAAACTGGGCTTCCATCACCTGATCGTGTACACGGCGAGCCCACGCAGACACACAGAAATCAATGCACATCGATCCCTAAGCCAGGAATTCATAAACTCCTTTAAAGGTCAAGGATTGATTTTTCACTTTCTGTAAAAAGAAGAGACTCCTGCCATCAGCCTCCTGCCCCCATCAGCCCACTGGTCCCGTGCCTCCCTCCCCGGCAGCTCCGCACCGAGCACGGCCACCGTCCCCATGTGCAGTCACCGTGCAAAACACAAGTGGCACACACAGAAAAATGTGTTGCACTTGTAGCTGGCATCTTGCAGTAACAATGTGCTTGTAGTAGGCATCTTGCAGAAATTCCTGTGTTTGTTTAACTCCTGGCTTGCTGGAGGTGCTGTTTATAAGGGTCTTGAAGAGAGAGGAGCCCTTGCAGGCAGGAGCAGCACCCCTTCCCTCACTGCTGCCCAGGATCTCACCAAGCAGGCTCTGATTTATTCATTTGAGAGCCCCCATTCCTGGCTGCTGTCCCTCTGTTAGCCCACAGAGACCCCAAATCATCTCATCCAGCATCCTATGGCAGCTCCTCCCTTTGGAGCACAGCGACAGCGGCTCCTCCTCCCCAGGGGCCGTGTACGCTGGGTCTCCTGCCTCAAAGCCACCCTCATCTGAGGGACATTCCCGACATTCCCAGTGTTCCCTTGCTTGAACCTTCATCTGATGGACATTCCTGACATTCCAAATATCCCAGCAATGGCTTCAAGCAGCCCACCCCAAACCAAGCCAGGCACTCTCCTCCCCTGCCCCTCAATTTGCCCTCAAAAGCCGCAGTGGGCAGTGACACCTGATTCCTGTCCCAGAGCTGGTTCCATTTCAGGGTCCTGCTGTCCTTTGCCACAAGCTGGCAGATCAATCCTCCAGGGAATTATAACCACCCTGCCCTGGCCCTGTGCCTGGATTTCTGGCCCTTTTCCCTGGCACACCTCCTTGCCAGGCTGGAAGTCCCTCTGCCCAAAGTCCCCTCTCTCTCCTCACATCATCCCCTCCAGTCAGCACTTCCCACACAAATCCCTCATTCCTTTAGGTCCCAAGTAGATAATTCCAGGAGTAACTACATTTTAGAAGCCTTTCCGTCATCCCTGTCCCTGCATCACCCTGGTCCATCTCCACAACACCTCCTAGCCTACTGCTGTCCCCAATTCCAGCTCCATCCAGGTGCAGGATGCAAAGCTTCAAGATGCAAAACTTCAAAATACAAAGGGCTTTCTCCAGCCACGCCATGACTTATTGCTCTTTGGAGGAATGAGAAAACAAATTTAAATGGTGCTGGATTTAATTGATTTCTCCAAGTTTCCTCAATGGAAGATCCATGGGGAAAGTCAGAAGCACAATGGGTACAGAGGAGCAGCTGTGGGGGGGCTGTCCCACACCTTGGCACTTAGGCAAGGGTTTACATTTATTTTAGCAAGCATTCAGGCAGTCTTAGAAACCAGAAAAGTCAAGTTTCCCTGTTTCTGGAAGAAGTTTCCCTCCCTGCAAATCTTAGGGAAGCACTAAAAAAGCAGAATTTAAATGTTCCTCTGCAGAAATAAAGGGTTTGGCATCACAGGTCTGGAGTTCTCCAAAAGCTTTTTTACTGAAACTTTCCTCCCTGAAGGGCAGTTTGTGGCAAAACCTCAAGAAAACTCACAAAATAATTTGTTTTATAGAAAAAAAAAAACCCTTAAAATATCCATATTTGAATACAAACCACAAATGCTGCTTTCTGGCCAGTGCCAACAGGCTCTGCTAGTCCTTGGCTGGTGCTGACGGTCCCGGCTTGGCTCCATGTGTCCCTCCAAACATGACCACAGCACCACAGCCATGCCCAGGAGATGATGGTTGTGTTACAGGGAATGGAAAGGACCAGCTCTCCCCACCTGCTTTGGGAGGGATTTTTAATGCAGAAGGATGCTGGGAAATGGAGGGGAGCAGAAACCCCCCCAATGAGCGCCGTTAGAATCCCGCACCCGCCGCTGAGGAGCAAACAGGATTTGGGATTTGAGGTGCTGCAGGGTGAGGTGAGGAGCTGGGATTTGAGGTGCTGCAGGGTGAGGTGAGGAGCTGGGATTTGAGGTGCTGCAGGGTGAGGTGAGGAGCTGGGATTTGAGGTGCTGCAGGGTGAGGTGAGGAGCTGGGATTTGAGGTGCTGCAGGGTGAGGTGAGGAGCTGGGATTTGAGGTGCTGCAGGGTGAGGTGAGGAGCTGGGATTTGAGGTGCTGCAGGGTGAGGTGAGGAGCTGGGATTTGAGGTGCTGCTCTGAGCCCACTGCAGACACGGCCCCAGATTCCAAACACCTCTGGATTTTGGGGGAAGGGGGCAGGGGGTGCTCGGGCTGGGGCACAAAGGGCAGGTTCAGATGGATTCACACCCTGTCCCAGCTGCTCCATGATATTCCCAGTGCTGCTGGAAGGAGGGAAGGGAAGCCCAGCAAGGCATCTGAGCCAGGCCACAGGAGATTATGTAACCAAAGCCTTTCTGAGCACCACGGTGCTGACACAGCAGCACAGCTTGATGAGGAGAATCCCAGAACCCCAGAAGGGTTTGTGTTGGAAAGGACCTTAAAGCTCATCCTGTTCCACCTCTGCCATGGCAGGGACATCTTCCCCTGTCCCAGGCTGCTCCAAGCCCTGTCCAGCCTGGCCTTGGGCACTGCCAGGGATCCAGGGGCAGCCACAGCTGCTCTGGGCACCCTGTGCCAGGGCCTGCCCACCCTGACAGGGAACAATTCCTTCCCAATATCCCATCTAACCCTGCTGTCCCTCAGCTCGAGGGCATCCCCCCTTGTCCCTGGATGTGAGGGATGCTGCAGAAGAAGGAAAACCCAGCTCAGCTCCCAACTCCAGCATGTCTTCCCACATGACCTCGGGCAAAGCCCTGAATCTTTCTCTGCCTCGTTTTCTTGGTGCTTTGCCCTGGAGGACTTTGGGGCTGGACTTTGTCTTACAAGGGGTTTGGCTACACTTGAATGCTTACTTTAAATTCAGTAATTGCCAATTAAATCAACATGCTTAGCATACTTTCATGGATGGACTGTGCTTTTTTTTTTTTCCCCAGCTAAACATGTTCACCTTAATTAAAGGAGTCTGCAAGTCATTGCAAAGCCATCATGTCCTGCCAGTTCAGTCTCACCACTGAAGCATTTGTATGCCCACGAAACCAATTTTGTATGATTGGCACTAAGGGATGGGACCTTCTGTTCATTAGGGGCTTCTAAGTGCCACTAGGCAAGAAAATTAAATCTGATTCAGATGGGAGGAGAAGGATGGATGACAAAGACAAGAATTTTCAGGGAAGGGAATAGACAGTTTTACACTGCATTTAGAGAAGATAAAACATACGGGACCTATTCTGAGGCAAAAGGGTGAGGTCTGGGCAGAGCTGGCCACAGAAGTTACATTTGCAGGTCTATTTATAGCTCTTCTGCTTTTTAGCAAGAGGATGTGATTGCTGCATTTATGATTTATGAAGCATTTGCTGTGTTTGGGATGTGATTCTCAACCTCTGCTCCTCAAGCACAGGAGGGACCCACGGAGGAGGTCACTGACACTTCAGCTGATTTCAGCTCCAGGTCTTCTGTCACACTGAAGGGCTGAAATCTGGCAGCAGAAGAGGATGAAGGTGATGAAGCAAACAACAGATTTACCTGTTTTCCCAGGAAAAACAGCCCATGCAAGCCCTGGGTAAGGCTCACACCTGCACAAAGTTCATGCCATGGCAGTTTGGACCCAGGAGTGTGCCCTCATTCTAAATGATGCAGCCCCTTGATATCTGTCTGTCTTGAACCCCTGCCAGAAGTGTCCAGTGGGGAGCTGGGCTGCACTGGGAAAAGGCCAGACCCCAAGCAGGCAGAGCAGTGAGGCAGAAGGACTGAGGTGGGGGCAGGGGATGGGGAAGGGCTCCAGCTGCAGGGGGAGGGCAATGGGCTCTTACCTGGGGGCTCTCGGGGCAAGAGAGAAGCAGAAATCAAACACCCTGCAAAGGACCTGGCTGGGATACAGGGACATGCTTGGCACGTGCCCCTCCATCCCAACCCCCTCCAGCCTTTCCTGCCAGGAATTCTCACAAGCACTGAGTAGAATTCTCTTAACAGAAACCGTGACAAGCTACAGGCATGAGGCTGTGCCCCACACCACCCATGGGAGCAGCCCAAAGCTGCCCCAAAATCCTTCTGGGATCACCTTCACCGTAGGGCTGCTGGAGTCTTTTAAGATAAAACTACCAAAACTTTGTGGGAAAGCAAAGATTTTTTTTTTTTTTTAAAGATTTGTTTCAGAAAAGCTGTCAAAAAATGTTTAATTGATGAAAAGCTGGATTTCCAAGGAATGACATGTTTGAGAAGTGACACTGATAGCCATGTGAGTAGAGAGTCTGGGGTTGAGTGTGAGGAGTGGGAGGGATCACAGGGGAGGAACACATTAGAGTTGCAAATGCAGAATGAAACAAAGCCCTCTGTCATCTTAAAAATCTTTCCTAAAAGGGAGTTTTACTTTTTGACCTGATCAAGAGTTCACACAGAGCCAAAATGCCAGGCCTAGCTGAGAGCAGCAGAGAGGTGTTTTAGTCCCTTAAACTCCCATTTTTGAGGTCCCAGGCAGGGATGATCTGGCATTTCCCAACAGGAGCCAGGACTGGAAAATTCACCTCTGTCCCAGTGCTGGCTGGGACTGGATTTCAGCTACCCCACGCTCTGAGCACTGCAGAGCTCATGCCACTCACTGCCACAGAGCTCAGAAATGGACTTCTTGTTCCTGCACCACCTCTTTGAAGGTGCTCATTTACAGAATTCCAGAGGGATGTGGGATGAATTTCTGCCGTACAACTGGTGAGAGCCAGCAGCCAGACGTGGTGAGATACTGAGTCCTGCAAACGGGTACCAGGAGAGCTCAACTCCAGCTTTGATGTTGTAAAACTGAAGTTAAAATGAGCAAGGGAACGCAACAAGGATAGAAATGTTCCCTGGTATTTTCAGAGAGAAACTTCTTTTTTTACCCCCGTGGCTTATAAATCATGCAACAAAACTACAAAGCTAGAGATTGCTGTGTTTGACTAATGGGGCTGTGCTTTCCTTGGAGAGGAGAGGTTTGACCTCAGGATGTCAGCATTAAACAAGACAAAACCATCAGCCACACTCCCCGTTTTTGATCAGAACCGTTGTCGCCGTGTCTCACCCATTTCAAAGCGCCTCATCTCTGCAGCTGTGTCTCTCCAGGGAGTCTGTTTGCTGTAGGACACCCATAAAATCTCAGGAGCAGGTGCTGCTTGGACAGCCCCCTCCATGCTGAGGGGCAGCCCCCAGAGCTCAGATCCCACAGATAAATCCATGGAGCAGCGGGTGAAGCTGAATCCCCAGAACTGGGAGCAGTGCTCAGGAGCAGGGACCGCAGCCTTGGCATGGAGAGAGCCTCCAGGGCCAGCTGTGCCACCAGGCTGAGCAGCCCTTCTTGGAGTAAACATCAGGTTTGCTGAGTAAGAAGGAGCAAAAACTTCCAGAGCTGCCTGTAAATAATCAGGGTCAGCACAAAACCATGCCCAGCACAAAACCATGCATCAAAAATCCCGCAGTTACACCATAAAAGCCAGGAAGGAGCAGTAAAGTCACTCTGCCATCGAGGAATAAAGTCCCTGTGCCATCACAAATTTGCAAGGAATAGAGGCACTCTGCCACTGAGGAATAGAGGCACTCTGCCATACCACAGTGCCAATGCTCCACATTTCCAGGTCCTTTCCCATAAGGATCTGCCAATTCCCCATCTCCCAAACAGCCCAGCTGGTGTGGTACGAGCCTGAAGGGCTGTGGGGAGAAGACAGAGGGGTCCTCCAGCTTTACATGGCCAAACACCCACCCAAGGGTGGCTCCTGGGGAGGCCAAGTGTTCAGTGCCACCCCTGCAAGTCAAGGCTGATTCTGGTCTGGCAAACAGCTGGAAAACAGCTGGAGAAGGAATGAACCTCAACGTTTGCAGCTAAAGGAAAAGGGTTAAGCTATTCCTTGAAAGTCAGTGGGTCCTCACATGGAGAAAAGAAATAAACATCAAGGTGATGCCTGGAGACCTGCAACACCCAGCTCTAAATCTAAAGTTTGCCTTAAGAGTTCTCCAGCAGTGCAAAATTAGATAGTTCCTATTTAAAATCTTTCCCCTCAATTTTCCCGTGCAGGGAAGGGATGTTTGGCCTCCTGACAAAACTCAAAAGAACAAGCACCCGGCCCAACAGGTCAGTTAAAAACACGCACCTGTGTTCCTAGTGCTGAAAACATGAGCAGAGCAGTTGAACCAGCTGAAAGGCCCCGCTTTCAGATGGCTTTTTTCTCCCACCATCCCTTCAAAAACATCCTGTATAGCTGCCTTTATAGAAAAACACGCACCATTTGGAAACAATTTGCCTCTCTTTTTTTAATTTCTTTTTTCCTGGCTGAAAACATGTGCTGAGTCGACCGCTTGGGTCAGCACAAAACCACGTTTGGGGATGAATAAAGCAGTTGCTGGGAGCAATTTGCCCAGCGCCGCTGCAGGCCAAATTGGAGAGTTAAACTCGCAGGCGCTGCAAGCTGGCCCGAAATTACTCCATGGACTCCGAGGCCATTTGCTCCGAGTGAAAAACTAAATATTATTTACCAGGGATAATCCAAGAGGATGGTTGTGTAGCCCAGGCAACCTGGCTGCTGCTCCAGCACAGGCAGTGCAAGGTGAGGTTTGAAGGAGGGAAAATTCCTGCCTGATTTTGGTGGGGGTTTGGAGCTTAGGGATGGACCACATGCTCAGGTGCTTGTGGTGAGGGAGAGTTTGGGTGGTGTGAAGTGGAGGCATCACCCTTGAAACCATTTGTCCCCATCCCTGCTCCTTGCTCAGCACCTCCATACCATGAGCACCCACAGCAGGACCCAGTGGGAGCTGCTCCAGTGCGGCTCCTCCTACAAAACCATGAAGAAACTCCTTTGAGGCCACAGTTTGCCCATTTTTAAAGCAAATATAAGTGTTCAAAGTGCATCAATCCTCAGGCAGGGCAGCAGGGATGGAGAGGGAAGGTCTCCTAGGAACTTCAAGGAGAAGGGATGGGTTTCTTCCCTACTTTTAAGAGGTGAACCCAAATTCAGGAGGAGGGCAAGAACACCCCTCCTCTTACAGCCCTTATTTCTGGTACAAGAAACCCAAACTGGATGTGCTGAATCACCTAGGGCTGGAGAGAAGATACCATTTTTAATCCAAAAGGAGTGAACACAAGCACAGCTCCAATCACTGGCCACAGGTTATTCAGTTTAGGTCTTTTTCCCTCATTTGTGTAAATTATAGAGGGAAAAAATATTGCAGAAACCAGTTTGCTCAAGACTAAGTTGCTGGTGGAATAATTGAATATTTAGCAAACCTGCAGCCAAAAGTGATGGGTAATTTTGAAATAGTCTCTTACAAGGATCAATTTTCAATCGGGACCCTTCTGAAAATCAGGTCCACTCAGAGGTACCTTAAATAAAATCTTGCAAAAAAGTCACTGACACAATCTGAGATTCTCAGCCTCTTATCAACCGTGATTCTTTATTTTCTGAGTTTGCCACGTTTATCTGGAGGCATTTAGGATCAATTCTGCTTCCTGATTTTTAGATAAGCAGAGAGAAAAATTTTCAGTATGGACATGGAGATGGCAGTGTCCCAACTGCTGGCCCATGGAGCAATGAGGAGGAAAACCCAGCCCGACACAGAGCCTGCCTGGGCTTGGTGTGTCTTGCAAAGGAGCTGTAATCGAGATCAAGCCAGCCAGATTGGGAAGGAGGGAGCGAAACCCCCTGAAAATGAATTCTCTGCGAGACACAGCTTGCCAGTGTATCTGCTGGGTGACACCTCCTGCAAACTCCAGAAATGCAAATCGCGGCCGCGCTCCCACCTCTGCGCGGAGCCCCAAAGCGCCGAGCAGGATGGCACCGAGCGGTGCCCGGAATCCCAATGAGCTGCCAGGCCCCGCTCCCGGCCCTGCCTGAGCCTGCTGTGGGTGGAGGGCTCGCCCTGGCCGTGCTGCTGATGCTCTGGGGCTGCTAAAGGGTGCCGAGGCTAACGCCTGCCTGAGGCACCCAAAACCCTGCGGCGCGTGAGGGGCGGGCGTGAGGATCACCTGCGAGGGGCTGCCGGGCACCTCCTGGGGCTGGCAGGGAAAAAACCCCACAGATTGTGAGAACAGCAATTCAGGACCTCCACATGGCCCCTCCTATCTCCACGGCTCAGCTTCCCACTGAAGCAAGGGTAACACTCACCCACAGAGGAATCCCTGGGCTGTTGGCACCCACCGAGCTCCTGGGAAGCCCAATATCCTGGGAAGTGTCCTCCAGGATGTTCTGAGGGCACAGCTCAAGCTTATTTCACAACTCACCGCCCTGACACCCTTTTTCCTTCTAGTCCCACCTGACACCATCCAGACCTGGCAGATCTCTGGTACCTGGGGACCTGGTTTAGTGAACCAGGATTCATGTGGACTCGATTTTCCACTCGATTTTCCACTTGATTTTCGAGTGCTGGATTCATGGTTGGACTCGATTTTCCAGCCTTACTAATCCTGTGATCTCCTAAGCCCCTCCATCATCCACAAAATGGGAGCACCAGGCCGTGGTGCTGCCCCACACCAAAACTCCTGCCTGGCACAATGAATCCCATCACTGCCTCTCCAAAACCATCCCCATCGCTGGTCCCAGCTGGATCCCCACACCACCACGTGCCCACCAAGAAAGCGTTAATAGTGCAGCAGCACAGAGCCAGGTGGGAACCCAAGCACAGACCCTCCATCGCTCCCACACCGGCCCCAAGGAGACCAAAACCTGACTGAATGACTCCAGCAATTAACTTCCTGAGTCTCTAACCCAATTCCTTTTAAGGTAAATTTGCTCATGCTAATGGAAAAGGGTATTTTGGTTTTCCATCACCTGCCAAGTCATTTAAAAAATTGTTTTCCCCCTTCTCCCCTCTGCATTCATGACTTAATTGCAACAGCTCTTTGACAGCAGATAGGTTCCAGTGGGCTGCCACTCCAGATGTCAGGAGCATGTTAGCAGGAAGGGGCCCTGTAGGATATTTATGGCTTTAATTCCTCGGTAGAGGGTTTTGTTCTGTCATGCGGTGACACACGAATTGCTACTCATTTGATCCTGTATTTCCACATCAGTGACACTTTATGAGGGGCTCCTGGTTCTCTGCACTGTCTCCAAAGTTATTGGTCCCTCTTCTGTCAGCGCTGGCCTGGACAAGCTGGGTGGCTGGAATTGCCAAAAGGGCTGCTCAGCACATCTCCCTCCTGTGCAGGCTGCTCAGCACATCTCCCTCCTGTGCAGCGCTGGCTGAGGATGAGGGAACCGAGGACTCAGAAAAAAAGAGCAAAAAGCAGCTGAAAAGCAGCAGCAGAGGTCATTTACCTCCTCCTCGCCTCTCCATCCCCTTATCCACAAAGTTGAGGCATTCACAGTGACCCCCTTGTTCAAGTGTCTGCAAGGCTTTCCCAGAGCAGATCCCTCATCTCATCCCACTGCCAGGAGCCTCCAGTTCGGGTTCCACAACCCTGAATGAGCCAAAACCACCAGGCCCTCCCCAAGGAGCTCCACCTGCAGCTCTGTAACAAACAGCAAGTGATGCATAGCCCTAAACAGACCATAAACAGATGCAGGATCAAGCCCCAGCTCCAAACTCTGGAATATTGGCAGCTTGATCCCAGGTGTGGGATCAGCAAGCACATCAAACAATTACTGTTCAGCAGCACCACTCTCCATCATCTCACTCACACAGGAGCGAGTGATGAACCACTCCATAAAGCAGGGGAAGCTGAAGGGAAGGCATTCCAGAGAAGCTGTGGCTGCTGCATCCCTGGAAGTGCTCAAGGGTTGGATGGGGCTTGGAGCACCCTGGGATAGTGGAAAGTGTCCCTGCCCATGGCAGGGGGTGGGATGGCACAAACATTCAGGTCTCCTCTGACCCAAACCAGTCTGGGATCCTGTGATTCCTATTTGGACTGGAAATGGGTTAAAGGAGCAGATTTGCCAAAAAGAAGAAAAACCACATTTAAAAAATCCCACTGTAGTGCATGCTCAGCAGAAATGGCCAGGTTTTCTGACAGAGGGAAGGAGCACAGCTGCTGGAGGGGAGCCATGTGTTTTGGGATGAAGTTTCCTGCAGCTCTGCTGGAAACCAGCCCCATGCTGATCCCACAGGCTCGGGAAGCCTCTCCCACCTCACTGGGACTGCCTGGGAGCCAACACATCCCCGGCTCATGCTCCTTAGTCAAAAGCCACCCTTTAAATTAAAGAGCATCCCAGAAGACAGCAGATGGTGTGTGAGTTGTGGCACAGGCAGGACTAAATCCCACCCCTCCCTCTCTGGGCATCAGGGCCAAGAGTAGGGTGGGATATGGAGCCAGACTGACCTGCCAGTGCAGTGAATTCCCATCATTTCCCAGCTCTGAACTGCCTGAGAACAGCAACACCGAAAAAAATAATCCTGTGGATTTCTATTTGCTGCAGTTTATACACAACAAGAACAAGTGCATACAAATACTTTCATTATTTTGTCAATACAATTAGCTCGGGAAGCACCAATCTGAGCCACCACTTCCCTCTCCCTGTTCCTGGAGGAAATTGGCTCTGCTAAACGCCACAGTTTGATTTTCCCCTCTCCAACATGCACATTTGCAGGCAGATTGGGCTCTCCCCCCCTTCCCCGGAAAAGCAATCTTGCTGGAGCATTGAGATTTCTCTGGCTGATGGAGACACCCTCCTGGGAAGCACACCAGGGGTCCTTCCCTCCATCAGTGCAGCATCCCTGCTATTTGCTTCCACCAGGCAGCCTGCCAGCAAGGAGAGGAAAATGGGAAGGGGAGCACAGAAAAAAGGCCAGAGAGGATGGGGGATGACAGCACAAGCCAGCCTCGCCCCAGGGCTCCCAGCAGCACATCAAAAATCCTGCAGTTACACCATAAAAGCCAGGAAGGAGCAGTAAAGTCACTCTGCCATCGAGGAATAAAGTCCCTGTGCCATCACAAATTTGCAAGGAATAAAGGCGCTCTGCCACAGAGGAATAAAGCTGCTCTGCCATCACAAACGCGCTCGGCGCTTTCTGACACGTCGGCTTTGTCACAGCCCGGATCAAACGTGTCCGTGCCTGGGCTGCAGAGGAGGAGATCTCACCTCCTTCCCCAGGGGCAGCGTCCTCACAGAGCTCAGCACCCTATGCGCATCAAGGGTATGGAATAAACCTGGGAAAAATAGCTGCAAGAATAAACCTGGGAAAAATAGCTGCAAGAGAACATCACCCCTCCCTGGCAGGGGAGAAGTTGTGATGGCAAAGTTGCACAGTTTCCAAAAAGGGTTTTGCAAAGAGCTCCAAGCCCCTGACTTGGGTACAAGGGGCTTTTGGGCTCTCAGGGGGATTTCTTGTGCCAGGGAGCTGTGATGGGAACAGCATTGCTGCTCAGTCCGTGGGGAGGTGGCATCAGGACAGGACAAGGGAGAATGGCTTGAAGCTGGAGAAGGGGAGATTTGAATTAGATACCTGAAAAAAATTCTTCCCTCTGAGGTGCTGAGGCTCTGGCACAGGTGCCCAGAGAAGCTGTGGCTGCCCCTGGATCCCTGGAAGTGTCCAAGGCCAGGCTGGACAGAGCTTGGAGCAGCCTGGGACAGTGAAAGGTGTCCCTGCCATGGCAGGGGTGGGATGAGATGAGCTGTAAGGTTCCTTCCGACCCAAACCATTCTGGGATTCCACAACAGCACAGCAGTCCCATTGCTCCCCCCAGCACAGACTGGCCCCACACATCCCCTTCACCCCTCGACCCCTGCAGACATTTCAAGGCTCATTGACCTCCTTTTCTCAGTCCTGTCCCATTCACACAAACAGTCACGCAGCCATTCCTCTTGCACAGGATGTAGAAGAGCCATTCAGGCTTGGGCTATTAATTAAAACCCAGTAATGCTAATTTTACTGCCAACTTGGAAGATCCTTACTGCATTTTATTAGGTAATTGCCACTTGTAAAGGGTTTAAATTGATGTCTTTATTAGACGATGCAATACAGGATAGTTATGATAATAGTTGAAATCATATCCTATAAATGTTCAGCCACCTCCACACGTAGCTCCAGCCTTTTCCTCTGAGCTGAATGAGGAATTGCTTTGCCCTCAGAGACCCTGATCCCAGGGCAGAGATAACCCAAACCAGACAAATCCTGTAAAAATGATACATTTCTGGCATGTGTCTAAGTGAGGAGAAAGAGAAAACCACAGGGCAGCCAGGACTAGCCTCTGATCACCCCAAAATGTTGCATTTCCACCACCTTTTTGTGTTCTCTTCGGATCTGTTCTCCAGCAGGGAAAAACCAGGCACCTGCACTGCTGAGTCACTTCAAATCCAAGCTCTAAAGCCAATGCATTTTGTCTTTTTAGAAGCTTTTTGTTCATTCAGGGAGCTGATTTGTGTCAGTCTGCGTCTCCTGGGTTTCGTATGTAGGGATAACTTATTTCCCAGCAGATCCTGGACACATTCCCCCTAACAGAGACCCTTGGAACGTGCTCATCCCTGACACACGGCTGCACCTTTCAGCCTGTCTTGGACGTATGACATCCAAGAGGAATGTTGGTTTTCCCATCCTTTCCCTGGGGAGATGCACATGGGAATGAGGTTTCCTTTTCCTTGAAGAGCAGCTCTGTGGAAGAAGGGACGAGAGGGACCAGCTCTCCAGAACCACCCTGAGGGCTGAGAGCAATGCAAGGTGCTCCCATCACAGCAGAGAAGCACCAAGTCTCATGAGCCACAGCAGGAATCCCAGGGTATCAACTCCCCCACTCCTTTCTTCAGCTCTACCAGGCAACGTGGAATAAATAACTCCAGCTTTAAGCCCAGGATTTAGGAATTACAACTGATGGATAGCTTGAGAAGAGGCCTGGGAGTGACCAGAGCAGCAACGGCCGTGCCCACAGGGTTTGGCTCCTGTGGTGCTGGAAAGGAGCCAGGGGAGGTGATGCCCGTGTGGGTGGGAGCTCCCCGAAAATGAGAGATCCCAGGAGGCTCCTGCTTGAAGCTTTGCTTCCCCACACACCATCAGTGTCTGTCTTCAGCCCTTTGTCCTCCTCCTCACATCCCTGCCCACAAAAGCTGCCTTTTCCATCTGATCTCTCCACACCCTCTTGTCCACCCTTTTCTGTCCTCACTTCCCCCATTTCTTTGTTCCCTCACCTGCTCTCCCTTCACACAGATTAAAGCTGAGGATTTTTTTTCCCCCTGGTCTTTGGCAGGCTGGAATTGCCGGCCTGCACTTTCTGGGAGGAAAAAACCTGTAGCAACTGCAAACGACACAGGAAATCCTCTTTGCATGTGGGGAAAGGGGAAATGGTGGCTTCAGGAAGCCAGGGACCAGCATTGCCTCAACCTCAGGACAAAAACGAGGCAGCGAAATAGCCTGGGGAGAATTGTTTTGTATTTAAATGAGGGAATTTAATTCCCAGGTTAAGGGCAGGAGATTCTCTGGTAAATGTCGGGATTGGGGGGATGCCGAGCCCAGCCTTGGTGTGCCAGACACCCTCAGCCAAGGGATCTCACCTGGCAGGCACGGGGAGGAGAGAGCAGGGCTGCTGGGGAGCAGGAGAGCAGGGATTCTGGGGAACAGGGGAGAAAGGATTCCAGGGAGCAGGAGAGCAAGGATTCCAGGGAGAAGGAGAGAAGGGATTCCAGGGAACAGGAGAGCAGGGACTACAGGGAACAAGAAAGCAGGAATTCCAAGGAACAGGAGAGAAGGAATTCCAGGGAACAAGAAAGCAGGAATTCCAGGGAGTAGGAGAAAAGGGATTCCAGGGAGCAGGAAAACAGGAATTCCAGGGAGAAGGAGAGCAGAGATTCCAGGGAGCAGGAATGCCAAGGAGCAGAAGTGCCCATGCTCACCAGGCAGCGATGACTGAGTTTAAAAAGCAAACTCAGACTAACCCAGGAGGGTTTGGAGCCTGGGAAATTACAGGTTCCCCGCACTAACGAGGACCCAGGGCTCTCGTTTCCCATCAGGCTCCTCACAGCTTGCAGCAGACTCGACCCCGACTGATAAATTTACAGCGAAAGAGAAAATAAACGCTGGAAATAAGAGGATTCACCTTCTTAGAAGTTTAAAGCCTATTACCAAAATAGGTGCACGGTGTTGCCATTATGAATGTCATTCCTAACATCTCCTGATTTCCCCCTTCCCGCCTCCTCCACTTTCACACCGAATTGTTCGAACTATTAGGGAACAAAAGGAAGCTGCCTTTTAAATCTCATTCACTCGGGCTCCTTGCCTGATAGATGGCTTCCCCTCTGAAGCTCTGTTTCACATAAAAGCATCTCAGCACGGTGCTGTAAATCTGGTCTGCACCAGCTTTTATGGGAGGCTGGGTTGGGTCCACGACTAAATTACCATTTATTTATTTGTTTGCTTCCAATATTTTTATAAAACGCCACTGCTGGTGCAGACTGGAGGGCTGGCATCCCTAAATGTGTGTTGCAAAGTGGGCTGGATGGAGCAGGGGCACCACGGGTCCCACCTCTGTCAGGAGGAGGCTGAGCTGAGCTGATCCATCATTGGGACCCGCCCTCCCCAGCCCGGTGCCCGAGGGATGAGCAGGGGAGCGCTGATGTGGAGCCAGGAGCTCCATCCCTGCAGCTCCAGAGCGCCCATCCAGCTGCTCTGCCCGCTCTGAGCTCCCACACTCTCTGAATAATTACACGTGAAATAATTACCGCCGGTCCTGGAATAATTACGAGTTCAATAACCACCTCCAAGGCAGGGAAACTGAGGCACGGAGTTCCCCTCACCTTGTAGTAAGGGAGGAGTAGCTTTGCCCTTATCTCTGCCCCGCCCCTTTGAGGCAGCACATTCACGTCCATTGCAATCCCATACAGGTTTGGGATTTTGCCAAGTGTTTTGCTTCCCTTCCAAGCTTTTATCCCTTCCATTTGTTGGAAAAGGCAAAAGCAATGTTTTAAAAAAAAGGTCAGTTGAACCAAAGACTGCTTCCATCAATAATGGAGACTTTTTTTTTTCCCCTTTTTAAACCGATTTTCCCCAGACAAACCAAGAAAATCAGCCAAATGTTTGAGATTTCCCAATGAAAATCCTCACCTGATTCCTGTCTCTGTCCAAGGGTTAACACTGCCCCATCCCACTGGGGAAGTGGGGATATCCCAAACCCACTGTGAACCTCCTGGATCAAACACAGCCCCCCCTTCTCCTCACTTTCATCCTTTAGAGATTCCTGCAGCCCTGCAAAGGTCCCAGTGAAGAGCCCAGCCCTGCGTGCCCCAGGAAAAGCCTTCCCTCACCCCCCACCCCCTGTCCTCCCTTCCCAGCTGCTCTCCACAAAAACCTCCCCTTTGCCTCACAGGGAGTTTTCCAGCCTCCTGCCCCCTCTTCTAATAATCAATATTGATTTTACTGCCTGTGCTATTATCCCAGTTTAAAGATTTATCTCCTTGCTTTGCAGCCTGTGGTTTATAGCAGGAGCCCTTATTCCCCTCCTCCTCCTCAGGATCATTTCCTTGGCCCTCTGACGAGCCAGGGTGCTCATTCCAGATTGGAAAATAATCAGCAGCTTTTAGGCAGAAGCGTTTGGGTTACAACCGGGGCACGCCGGGGCAACACGAGGGCACGAGCCCACGGCAAGCCCTTGCACTTGCTCTTCCTCCCCTTCATTTCCATCAGCTCCTGAGTTTTAGGCTTTTCCTCTGGTCCTGGTGCCAGCTGACCCCATGGCACCACGGGTCTGCCAACCCCTGCACCCAATTAGCAGAACAGACCATGTGAAACACACACTTGACGTTGGTATGATTTAACATTAATAACCAGGTTTCAAATATTTATTACAATGGCTGTTTTTAATAAATATTTCATGAACACCAATTTTTTTCCATTTTTTTTCTGCCTCTCTCCCCATCCATTGCCAGCTTTGTGGGCTTAATTTGCCTTAATGAGAATAAAAATCACTCTGATAAATTGCTCCTTTGCAAATGCACGCGACGTGAGAGCAACACTCGGCTGAAATATTTGTCGTGGGGAGCTGAGTGCTGCAAACAGACTCTCGGAGAGAGGAGGCCCAGGGATGGGGCTTGGAGCACCCTGGGCTCGTGGAAGGTGTCCCTGCCCGTGGCAGGGGTGCAAGGAGAACTTAAAGGTCCCTTCCAGCCCAACCCATTCTGGGATGATGCTGTTTCTGGGGGCCATAAAAGGTCCCAGACACAAGCTGGAGCAAAGAGGCAGCTTCACTACATAAAATACAGCAGAAGATAAGGTATCTCTCACTTTTATCACAAATTCATGGGAGCATCCACGATTTTCCTTGCAGGAAGAGCTCCTGTATGTTTATGCCCCGATCCCAGGGAAGTCCTGAGTTAACACACTGAGGCTCAGCATTAAGAGCTATTGAACTAAAGGCTTTATTGAGCACATGCAGCTAAAGCTGAGGCTTTTCCCAAAACCAACCCGAGCAGAAATCCTCTCCCCACAGGCAGCAGGCAGGGAGGATCCCCAGCATCCCCCCAGCATCCCCCCAGCCCGGGGCTGTGCTCAGCCCAGCACTGGGAGGATCCCCAGCATCCCCCCAGCATCCCCCCAGCCCGGGGCTGTGCTCAGCCCATCACCCACTCCAGTGGAAGCACCTGGGGCTCTCAGCACCCGGCCCTCCCCTCCCCAGTGCAGCAGGGGTTTATTTTAGGAGCTGAGCTGGCCAAACAGTTTCTGGCTTTCTCCCCGCTCCAGGATTCCCGGCGTGGGAGACAATTAGAGCTGTCTAATCAGCAGTGCCAGGGGCAGGGCTTTCATGTGAGGGCTCTCAGGAGGGGTTATTACCATATGAAGCATCCTTGGCTCAGCTTTGCTCAGCCACAGCTTTCTGCCCCCTCCTGCAGCCCCGAACCAGGAGGAAATCCAAGCGGGATGTGCAGGGAGAGCCACAAAAGGTGCTTAAGAAGCAGAGCTTCACTTTGTCTTTTGCTGCCGTTTCATTTCTTTTGATGTTTCATTTTCCTTCCCTCCTTAGCTTTATTTATTCTTTTATATTTATTTTATGAGGCACATTTTGGTGCATGTTACAACCCTCCAGCTTTCTCTCCGTGCACGTTTTCCTCTGCAGGATGCTGGGGAAAGCATCCCTGATGCACAGAGTGGGGAGGCAAACCCCATCCCATGGCCAAGGATTCACAACAGAGGCAATGTGGATAAAATCCAAACAAAGCCAGCTTGGAAAGGGCTTGGAGCAACCTGGTCTACAGGAAGGTGACAATGTCTCAACTGCAGCAGCTATTTCCAGCAAGAACAGCAACTTTATTATCCACACTGAATTGTGTGGAATCAAAAATAAATATATCAAGCTTTCTCCTAGAAATCCTCCTCTCAACAAGCCCAGAAGGAGACAATATTTATTTATACCAGCTAAAAAAAAAAAAGAAAAGAAAAAATATATATATATATATATGTTGGAATCATCTCATGAAACCTGCCTTCCTTGAGAACTCATTTCTATAATCCTGAAGTTTTGAGTGGAATGGAACAAAAAGCATCATATTGAAGAAAGCCCTCTCCAATGGCTCAGAGATGCAAAACACAAAGGGATCTTTGCCACACCAAGTGCAAATAATCCCCCCAAAAACAAGGTAATGGGCATTTGGGATCATAAATATGAATAGATGAAGGAAAAGCTGACCACATTGGTTTTAATGAGAATTACCTACAAAAAAAGTGGTTTTTTACCCCTTCAGCAATTCAGTATTTTAATGCCTTGAACTTTTCCCCCCCAATCTCACTTTTACCAGGTGTGCAGAAAGTTACCAAAAACATCAATTGGGAGATGTCAGAATGAAAAATCTCAGCATTTCACTTCAAAGCAAAGTGTTCTGCTTCAAAATGTCGGTGGTTTATAATTCAATAAGCCGATTTGAAGCATCTTATCTGGCAGGCCTCTGTCAAAAATGGGAAAATCGACTTTTTCTTCCAATAGTTTTGGTAAAACCCTATATTTCTTAGGCCCATTTTCAGTCACATTCAATCACCTTTTGTTTTCATGTTATCTCTTCTGAGACTCTCTGTAGAAAATCTTTTCCTGCTTAGGAAACAGGAGCTTGTCTCCAGTCAAATCCTACAACACTCTGACCTAAAACACTAATAAACAAGATTTCTGGAAAAACACACCCAGTGCAGGAATATCACTTATTGCTCAGGCAGGTGATGCCATGCAGGAAATATCAGCCACGTATTTAGGGTCAAGTTTATGTCTTGTGTTCATTGTTCAGCAGAACAATTGGATTGTTGGCCAACCCCAAGGCACTGGGGGATTAAAGACAACCAGTAAAACCAGTTTCATGGTTTCTAACAACAACACACCACTTCCCACTGGAAGAAAAATCACTTAGAGCCACAAACTTGCAGCAGGAATTAATGTCAGGGATGATAATTGGGAAACTCAGTCCCTTCACGGAGGGAAAATCTGTTTAAAAAGCCTTTACAAAGCCCAGCTTGAAATCCAGCAGCCAAAATCTTCCCTGGACAGGATAAAATGTACAAGAAAACCAGGAATGACAGCAGCATCCCTGAGCAGCATCCCAGTAGCAGGGGATCTCTCCACGTATTAATGCAGAGCAAAGTGACCAAAATGGATATTTGTTGCAGCTGCAGAGCATGACTCCATTTTTTTTTTTTCCCCAGCAGATAATCATCTTCCCAGGGTATTTTCTGCATATGCACACGTGCAGAGACATGAGGAAAATCTGTGCTCTATTTTATAAGCTCATCGAGATTCTAATCTTACAGCAAATAAGGCATGGCACCTAGATGGACGGCATTACAGGAAAATCAATATTGATTATTAGGAGCAAAGATGCGGGATGGAGCTGACAGTTAAAAATCCTTTTAAGGTCTTGGGAGAAAAATGACAGCTCCACACTACAAATAGGGCAGCGCTGATTCAACAGCTTCATCACCCAGGAGATCAATGGGACTTTGGGCAAAGTCTGGGGAGGGGCAGGAGCCTCAGCCCGGGGAAGGCAGGACAAAGGTGCGTTGTTTTACACAGGGGGAGCTCCACAGAATCATTAAAGTCTGGAAAATCGGGTCCAACCATTCCCCCAGCACTGCCAAGCCCGCCAATAACTTTGTCCCCAGGTGCCACATCCACATGGCTTTTAAATCCCTCCAGGTATGGGGACCCCACCGCTGCCCTGGGCAGCCTTTTCCAGTGTTTAACAACCCTTTCCATGGAGAAATTTTCCCAAAATCCAAGCTAAACCTCCCCTGGTGCAACCTGAGGCCATTTTCTTTCATCCTGTCAGTGTTCCTTGGGAGCAAAGCCTGACCCCCACCCGATTCCAGCCTCTTTCAGGGAGCTGTAGAGAGGGGGAGGTTCCCTCTGAGCCTCCTCTTCTCCAGGCTGAGTCCCCCCAGCTCTCTCAGCCACTCCTCATCAGACTTGCACTCCAAAAGGGCTGTGCGAGGTTTGGGATTTCTGACACAAGTCTGTAGGAACACCCAGTGGGAGAAGCATCAGGAGGTGAGGTTCAGGAGGAGTCAGTGGTACCGGCCTGCAGGGGCAGCTGATAGCTGTGTATCCATATAAAACACACCTGTGCAGGGAAAGCAGGGATTTCCTCTCCCTGGCCACGCTTAAATTTGACCTGTGGGAAGAAAAGGACTTTCCCTGGTGACTGCCTATTGCACAGGGAGCAGAGAGGCTTCTCCTCCCTTTACTTGTTTTCCACTCTGGCCACAGGACAGTCCAGCCTGGCCTTGGGCACTGCTGGGGATCCAGGGGCAGCCACAGCTGCTCTGGGCACCCTGTGCCAGGGCCTGCCCACCCTCACAGGGAACAATTCCTAATTCCCAATATCCCATCCAGCCCTGCCCTCTGGCAGTGAGAAGCCATTCCCTGTGTCCTGTCCCTCCATCCCTTGTCCCCAGTCCCTCTCCAGCTCTCCTGGAGCCCCTTTAGCCCTGGCAGGGGCTCTGATCTCTCCCTGGAGCCCTCTCTTTCCCAGACTGAAACCCCCCAGCACAGAAAGGCTCTTCCTTAGCTCAGTTTGCTGTGCCACCCTCTCCTGGCAGGGCTGTGGGGTCACTCAGAGCCCCAGTGCTGCACACTGGCCCTTCAGGGCTTGTACCTCTGGTGCCAAAGGCAACAAAACCAGCAGGAATGAGCCCCATGATGAGCCAGACTGGACAAATCAAGACCTTCAGTGCTATTGGTCACACACCATGTCCCAGCAGGTGCCAATTACGTTCTGGGAAGCCCCAGGGGCTGCCAAATTCCCAAAGTCTTTGTGAAAACTGGTTCCCTATAGAAGATGTTCTTTTTCAAGCAATAAAGGCACAAACTAGGGAATTTGAGTTTTTTCCTGCCTCTCAGAATTCTACAGCAGGGACTCACCTTGCTCAGAGCCCTGCAGAAACAAGGACCTGCCTGCTCAGAACATTTGATCCCAGCTGATCCATCACCACCTCGATCCTGACTCCCAAAATTACACTGAGGAGAAAGCAGCACCTCAGCTGGGAAAACAAAGGGATCAAGTGGCTCTGAGGCAAGAGGGCTCAGGGCACTGAGCTGATGAGGCTCCTCAGCTCATCAGTAATTGGGATGGATGTTTAAAATAAAATAATGCTGCCTAACCACCTTGAGATCCTCCCAGGCACAGCCACAGCATTCTCTGGGAGACTGATACCTTAAAAGTCACCTTAAAGGGAGCAGCAGCAGGAGCATGCTCTGCCTAGTGAACATTTGGGCTTTTTAGCCGATTATTTAGAGGCAGAGAACACAAAGCGTTCCCTGCAGACACCCAGCTTGCTGCAACAACTGGTTTCTCTGGGACTGCTGGGACACAGCCCTGCTCCCTAAGGCTGCAGCTCCCCATGGCAGACCAGCAGCTCCTCCTGGGATAACTGGGAAGCCGCGGTGCAGAGGCTTTGAGGGACACGCTGCTCACACCGCGGCTGCAGCGATCCCGCTGATCCCTGCTCAGGGACACGCTGATGTCACACCCCAGCCCAGAGAGCAGCTGGAGGGATCAGAGCCAACCCTCAGAGAAGGATCTGCCCTCTGGGCTTTTCGTAAAGACCAAAGCAGCTTCCTGTGGTGCTGGAGACAAGGAGCAAAGGACAGCCAGGGAGAGCAGGGATCCCTGCAAGAGATAATGTCACTGCCCCATCCCAACTGATGCCTTGAGAGGCTGGCCTAGAGCAGAGGCTGGACAGAGCTACAGAATAAAGCAGAGATTTATTAAAAGGATTTCCTCCATGGATCCCCCTTGGGCAGCACAAGAGCCCAGCCAGGGCTGCACCCAAGATGAACCAAAATGGGCACAAAATGGACACCGGGCACGGCTCTGGCACTTTGATCAGTTCTGCTCCATTTGCACCTTGGAGTTCATTGTCCAATTCCAGCTTTAGCCCATCCAGTCCCATCCTTCTTGTTTTTCTCTCCTCAGCCCACGTTGTTTGTGCTCTTGGGCCTGAGGTTTGGATCATTTGTCCTTGGTCCCCAGCTGGAGAAGGAATTGTTTTGTCGCCCTACTCTGTGAAGAGAGCTCACCAACAGTTAATATGAAGCTCAGAGCTACACAGTAAAGCAGCACAGAATAAAGCTAAAACCTGAGGCATCATTAGATTCCCCACCATGATCCCAGCTACTCTTCCAGCCATCCCAGCCCCTCCACTCCTACCTCAACACATTAACTCCACACCCCTGATGCCCTCCAGCAGCCAGGATTCCCATCCAAGCTGTATTTGCAGCAAGGCACAACCTGAATCTTAACCTTACCCTAAAGAAACCCCATCACAAACCTCACCTGCACACCCCACCCCTAGGCAGCCTCCATCCCCTAACCAGTCTCTCACACACAGCCCTGGTACAAGCTGTGGTAACGTGGATGGGCAGTGATGGGACAGAGGAGACAAGAGATCTCTGAGTCAGGGCTGGTCTGGGAGTGTGCAGTTCATTGCTCAGGGTGTGGGTACAGGGCCCTGCTGAGAGCTGCCAGCCACAGCTCAGAGCAGCACCGAGAGAGAGAGAAGGAGGGACAGAGGAGGGAAAAGAGGAAGAGAGCAAAGTTCCCCTTACAATGCATTCAATCTTCTTCTGTACTGAATATTCTAATTTACACTGACCAATCTAGTACAAGATACAAATCCTACAGCATTTACATACAGCCCATAAGAATCATTACATTACCATACTGGGTTATATTTTAAACCCTAAAAACTCTTTGGACCCCTCCTACCAAGCTGGTAGGGTCTGCTCTGACCCTTGGACTCTTGGTGAGGAGAAGGGCATTGTTTAATCAAGAGGGGATCACCTTCTGCTGACCATACTCTTGTTTTCCAGTTGTTCAGTAACTGAGGCTCGGCATCTGAGACATCGAAACTTGCTCTCAATTCTATTTCACTCATAGGTTTGATATTCTCAAACTCTAAGCAGTCATATTTATAAGGCTTTCCTGTTTCATCTTCCCCAGCATCAAGCAGCACCAGTGATGAAGTTGCAGCCAACTTTTGCAGAGTTCAGGCGGAGCCAGCTGCCCTCGGTGCCGCCAGCACGCTCCACCTGCGGCTGGCGGCTCAGTGGGCGTGAAGGGGCCGCGCGGAATACAAATGGACTCTTTCACTTAGCAGGAGGCAGGTAATTTCTTTTGTCCCCGCTGATGCATTATTGATTGTGATGAATGTCAGAGCAGGAGCCTGTTCCAAAAGCCATTAAACAATAATTTCATCTCCGGAGGGTAATTGATTGTCAGAGGGAGCAGCTTTGCCAGTCGCAAGGTGGTGGTGACGGGGAATGTTTGTATTTGGGTGGGGACAGAGGGAGTCTTGGGCAAACTGCATGATTTATTAATCAAACATGGAAAAAAGAGTTGGGAGAGGGAGTGCACTGGAAAGAAGGAGCCAACTTCTTCCGAGCTGCTGGGCAAGGCTGAGAGCCAGCCTGACCCAGCCCAGCCCTGTCACAAAGCCCAGCTCTGCAGAACATCCCTAATGGCACTTTGCTGGGCTCCAGTGACACATCCTAACGCTGACCTGTCACCTCCCCGGTATTCCAGCCCGTGACCCGCGCATTAAAGTGCTTTTCTGACACACCTCAGCTCCTTCCTGCCTCTCCATTAATGCACTGCCAGCACAGCCCGAGTGGTGAGCAATCTGCCCCCAAAGCCCCCAGCTCTCCCCCGCCCACACTCCTCCATCCCAGCACGGCCCTTCCACTGATTTCAGAGAGGAGCTAAGGATACATCACATCCCCATGAAGGGAGCACGGGAAGAAGCAGGAAGAAGGGCTGGATTTGGGAATTGGGATTGGAGTTTAAGGCATTGAGCTGGAATGCAATGAGGGAGAGAGGGAAGAACCCTCCCATGCCAGAGGAGAGGGACAAGGATTGACCCCAATGGCCCCAGAGTTAATCCTTACTGGTTAACAGTCATTTACCAGCATTTAGAGACACAGCCCTACACAGGGGCATGGGGACATGTCCCCAGCCATGCCCAGCCTTCCAGGAGGGCACGATGCATCACCCCTCTGTCTGTCTGTCTGTCTGTCTGTCTGTCTGTCTGTCCACCAGTGGCTGAGGAGGGCAGGGATGGAGCAGCATCCTCACCACATCTCCAGCAGCAGCCACAGGAGAGACAAATCCCCCTGTCAGGAGAGGAGAGGGAGTTTATCCGTCTCCTCTGCAGCACATGAGAGGTGGATTTATCATGGATTTCCCTTTCTCCCATGCTTTATTTAGTAGTTCATTATCTTGTCAGCTAGAGCTGGCCAGTTCCCACAGCACACTCTATCACTCCCAAATCCCTGCAGGAGCCACTCGAGGTAAAATGCCCACCTGGACCAGCTGAAGGCCACATCTGACCTGGGAGAGGACAGCTCCCAACGGTGGGGAATAGGTTGGAGAGCAGAATGAGAATGGAATTCCTGTCCTTTGGGTGTGAGGATACAGAACTGCATAAGCAACTCATCATTAAACACTCTCCCTCTGTCAGGCTAGTCTCAAACAAACAAACAATAAAAGATCAAAACTACAAGCAAGTTGAAAATTAAAGTCCTTCCAGTAGCGTTAGGCAATGCCTTCTGCCTTCATATCAATCACAAGGCCTGAAACTGTCTCTAATAAAAAAGGAGATTCTGTCCTCATCACAAAACTCTCAAAGGAGCAAGAAACAGCAGTGAAATGTCAGTTCTAGGGAAGAAGGAGTAATGCAGCCTTCCACAGCCTTTCCATGAGCTGAGCTGGTGCAATACAGAATTTCCCAGGCATATTTGCCCGTTATCTTCATAAGAGGTGGTTGTGATCAGTACCTACAAGTAGGTGCCAGCCCAACAACAGAATCCCAGGGTGCTTTGGGCTGGAGAGGACCTTAAAGATCATCTCTATCCCATCTTCCACTACCCCAGAGTGCTCCAAGCCTGTTCAGCCTGGCCTTGGATGCTTCCAGGGATGGGGCAGCCACAGCTTCATTGGGCAGCCTGTGCCAGAGCTTGACCTCCCCTCCCAGCGAGGACTATTTGCATATTTAAACCCCTCCCACTGCCATAATCATCTTCCACCTCCAGGCTACCAGAGGAGGTAGGAGCATCACCCTACCGAGGACAGGGACGCTTCCTTGACTTTCAGGGCCAGACCTTGAAGAAGTTTAGTACAAACCTTCTGTGTTTATTTGTTTCCATTTATGTTCTCCGTTACTTTTTCTGCGATCAATACCATTATTTGAATAAAAATGCACTATGTACAAGACAAATGCCACACAGAGAATACCAATTGAACATGCTGCCTTGAAGTGAAGCCACGGAGAGGGAAGGTAATTCTCCCAGGGAGCAGGAGGCCATCAAACCCCGATACCAGCACAGCGCTGAGCCGCGCTCCTCACGGAGCACTGAAGGGAGCAAAGAAGAAAGGAAAGCAAAGAACCAAATCCCCACTTCAAAAGCCTCCCCGTTTCAAAGCGTGGCACGAACATTAACTGACTTGTCTTCCCAACACCCCTTTGTGGCAGCCCTGTTGTTCTCTGTGCTGCAGGAGCAGCTTCAGCCCCAAGCCAAAGCTTTGCGGGCTCTGTGGTTTGAGGTTTGCAGCAGCCAAGTGAGCAGGGGGCCCCTGGGTGCCATCCTGCCCTGCCCTGGGAGCTGGTGGGCAATGCCAGCATGGAAAGGAGGCAGTGCAAGCTGTTTCTTCCTCCATCTAAACCCTCGATTATTTTATAGCACCTTCCCCATACCTAAAGGGGCTTCAAGAGAGCTGGAAAGAAACTTTGGACAAGGACATGGAGGGACAGCACCAGGGAGAATGGCCTCCCACTGCCAGACATCAGGGTTAAATGGGATCTTGGGAAGGAATTCTTCCCTGTGTGGGTGCTGAGGCCCTGGCACAGTTTGCCCAGAGCAGCTGTGGCTGGCCCATCCCTGGAAGTGTCCAAGGCCAGGCTGGAAGGGGCTTGGAGCAAGCTGGGACAGTGGGAGGTGTCCCTGCTCACGGCACAGGATGGGACGAGATGGGCTTTAATGTCCCTCCTAACCCAAACCTTTCTGGGATTAAGCTGTGGCAGACCCAGTGGGAAATCTCATCTGGAACAACATCCATCCTCACTCCCTCAGTGTGTCCCTGCCAGACAAATTCCAAGCCCTGAGCTCCCAGGGTCTGTCCTGCATGGCAGGAGCATGCAGGGTCTGAGCTGAGCAGACACACCAGACACCAAACCCCCCTCCTTACACCCGACACCTGCAGGAGACACCCAGGCAGGGTCTGAGCCCTGGATCCTCCCCAAGCATTCCAACCCGCTGCTCAGTTTAGGAAATCAAAGCACGGCGACTCGAGGCGCTGCTTCCAGCTCGGCTTTCGCTGCTGCTCTTAACCCCAGCGACCTTTCCGGCTCTGCCCTGCCAACACAGAGGAAAACAAGCCACTTGACAGGCTCCCTTCTGCTCCAGAGGAACATTTCCCCAGGAAAGGAAGATCAAGGAAAGCACCAGCTCTCTGTCTAAAATATGAGGAGATATATTCCAGCTGACGTTCAGCACTATCAACATTTTATGAGCTTTGGAATCCAGTTAGTTAGCCAATATTTTACTTAACTCCAGTTTAGATTTAAAAACTTGACCTTCTCCGAGCACGTGTCTGTATCACATTTCACTCGGCTGCACGCAGCTCCATGTGCAAAGTACCAGGTTATTTATCCCCCCTTTTTATTGCTGCACTGTTATTTGTTCATTTGTGCTATTCAAAAATCAATAAAAAGATGGGGGTCCCTGAGCAGGCACTTGGGGTACCCACATGGCTCTCCAAGATGCTTATCACACATAGCAAGGGGCAAAGGACCCAGAGCAGCTCTTCTCCTGCCAGGGGGGCTGTAAATCAGGGCACAGCCCTGGTCCTGCTCCTCTTGGTGAGGGAGCTGCACATTGCTTTTTAGCTCAGCACAGGGGAGCACTTGTGATGTCCACATACAGATCAAAGCCCCTCCGTGCCTGCAACTGGGAGGAAAAATCACCACTGTTTGGTCATGGAAAAGGTCTGAGGACAGGACATGGCATCAGTTTCAGCTCTGGCAGCAACAAAACACACAGAGCAAGGAGGGAGATCTCCCAGAGGGAAGGGGAGCAGTGGGACAACCACCCAAAATAACAGAGCCGGAAGATCAAAAGTATCAAAGGTGGAAGATCAGCCCAGGAACGAGAGCAATGGGTGACAACAGCAGTGACAAGACACCAACACAGTCACCTGGATCCTTTGCCTTCTCTTTGCAGGTAGAAACATTGCAACAATCAGGCTAATTAACACCCCAACAGCCGGCTGGCTGGACATGCAACTTCCCAGAAGAGGCTCCTCACTCCACTTGCCCGTCTGGGATCACACACCAGACCCAGCAGTTCCCTGATCACATCTCAGAACAAGCAGCTTGTGGAAGGCAAACAACCCCATCCCCCTCCTCACACCACCTGCCTAAAGTAATACTGGATGAAAGAAATGTGTTTTAATAAAGAAAATTGATTTAGTTTGGTTTATTCATTAACACGTTGATCAGGAATGATTTATGGCCACAATTTGCCAAATTATTTCTCTATTGATCAGCCCGGGGTTGTTTTGTTGTAGGTTCAGTCAATTAGAAGGAGTAGCACTCAGGTGGGTAAATTAATCAGTCTTAAGTAGAGCCCGCCCATGGAGAGGGGCTTGGCAAGCCCCGGTGCCAATGCAAAACCACTGAGCAGCCCCACTGAGGTGAGATTCCTCCTCACAAAGCAGCCAGCAAAAGGTGTTCAGCACCTCCTCCTTCCCAACCAAAACAGCACTCAAAACTTTGTTCTGCTTCCCAGCACAAGCAGAGTGATTCCAACCTGCAAGGCTTCAGCCCCTCTGAGCCCAGCTTGTCTCATCTCAGAATCCCAGAATGGTTTGGGTTGGAAAGGGACCCTAAACCTCATCTCGTTCCACCCCTTGTCCCTGCCCTTTCACCAGGCTACTCCAACCCCTGCCCCAAGCTGTCCAGCCTGGCCTTGGGCACTGCCAGGGATCCAGGGGCACCCACAGCTGCTCTGGGCACCCTGTGCCAGGGCCTCACCACCCTCCCAGGGAACAATTCCTTCCCAATATCCCATCCAGCCCTGCCCTCTGGCAGTGGGAGCCATTCCCTGTGTCCTGTCCCTCCATCCCTTGTCCCCAGTCCCTCTCCAGCTCTCCTGGAGCCCCTTTAGGCCCTGGCAGGGGCTCTGAGCTCTCCCTGGAGCCTTCTCCTCTCCAGGTGAGCACCCCCAGCTCTCCCAGCCTGGCTCCAGAGCAGAGGGGCTCCAGCCCTTGGAGCATCCCCGTGGCCTCCTCTGGACTGGCTCCAGCAGCTCCAGGTCCTTCCTGTGCTGGGACCCCGAGCTGGAGGCAGCTCTGCAGGTGGGGTCTCACCTGGGGGGACAGAGGGGCAGAATCCCTCCCTCCCCTGCTGCCCACGCTGGGGGATCAGCCCACAGTTGGATTTCTGGGCTGCCAGTGCCCATCCCCAGCCTCATCCAGCAGCACCCCCAACCCCTTCTCAGCAGGGCTGGACTCCAGCTGCCCTCTGACAGCCAGACCCAAGGGGTCCCTTGCTCCAGACATGCAGCTCCTGCTCTGGACAGGCCCTCCCTGGAGGTGGCCACCAGGCTTCAGCAGAACAAGGACAAATTACAGGGAAAGCACCATCCACGTGGATCAGCACAGGCAGGAAGAGCAGACGGCCACGTCCCCAGGGCAGAGCAGAGCAGAGCAGGGACAGGCACAGGAGTGCCAGCACACTCTCTGAGTGGAGCAGGGACAGGCACAGGAGTGCCAGCACACTCTCTGAGTGGAGCAGGGACAGGCACAGGAGTGCCAGCACACTCTCTGAGTGGAGCAGGGACAGGCACAGGAGTGCCAGCACACTCTCTGAGTGGAGCAGGGACAGGCACAGGAGTGCCAGCACACTCTCTGAGTGGAGCAGGGACAGGCACAGGAGTGCCAGCACACTCTCTGAGTGGAGCAGGGACAGGCACAGGAGTGCCAGCACACTCTCTGAGTGGAGCAGGGACAGGCACAGGAGTGCCAGCACACTCTCTGAGTGGAGCAGGGACAGGCACAGGAGTGCCAGCACACTCTCTGAGTGGAGCAGGGACAGGCACAGGAGTGCCAGCACACTCTCTGAGTGGAGCAGGGACAGGCACAGGAGTGCCAGCACACTCTCTGAGTGGAGCAGGGACAGGCACAGGAGTGCCAGCACACTCTCTGAGTGGAGCAGGGACAGGCACAGGAGTGCCAGCACACTCTCTGAGCGTGGCCTGGTGCTGTCCTGCCTCCTGCACCCCGGCTGCCTCATGGCAGCGCTGATGGAGGGGCTGTGCCCTCCTTATCTGCTGCAGCTCCAAGCCAGGCAGGGGCTGGGCTGGGCCTGGGGAAGCCCAGGCTGAGGCAGGCAGGGTTTAATCTCTGCTCATCTCTGCTCCCAAACCCAGCTTTTAAAGACCATTTAAGGCACTTTCCTTAATCTCGGCGCTCGCGGCAGAGCCCAATAAATCACAGCACAACTCCCACCGGCAGCCACAAAGCTGCTCCCTGCAAATGCTGCTCTTCCCAGGTTTTTCCCCCACGCCAGAGGGAACATCCCTGCTGCTGTGCCGAACCTTACAGGAAGCACATGCTCGGGGCACAGAGTCCCTGGCCGAGCGCCCCGAGCGATGCTCAGCGTGGGTGAGGGCTCTTCCCTGTCTTTGCAAATGTCAGGGCTTATTCTTTCCTGAATGAGATATGGATGTGGCAGCGTGATATTAAATTACAAGTCAAATAGTACAAAGGCTTTTAATTACACGCCAAACACAAGCTGCTGTCAGAGAGGAGACACCGGGCTCGATGGCCCATCAGGCTGTTCCGCTCTGGCAATTCCTATCTAGCCGGTAAAAGTCCAGGAAATTGGCTCGGTAATGGGAACGGGGGCCTTTCACCTCCAGCCCAGCCATTCACGTCCAGCCCGGGAGGAGAGGGAAAGTCATTACCACCTGATGGCCGGGCTGGAGCAGTCTCTGGGGCTGCAGACCACAAGGAGAATGAGGAGCAGGCTGTAGCCCCCGTGAACAGCAGCAGCTCGGTGTGACAAAGTTGTTGGGAACTGCAGAGAGCACCCCCTCTGAAGGGTGTCGCCCTGAGCCAGATCTTGTGAGCTCAGAGGGATCCCTTCATACCCGGAATAGCCCGGCTGCCCAGATGGCTTCAAAATGAGCAGGATGGCTCTTGCGGCGGTGTTTGAAACAGAAAAGGTTTCATAAGAAACAAAAAAACTCTTTACAGAGAAAAGCCGTGCCAGAGCAAGAGGTCCTTGCTCCTGCTAAGCACCCCACAAAAGCCATCAAATCTTTTGTTCTGTCCCTTTTCTACCCAATGGCCCAGGCGGGACTTTTTGGCTCTGGACAGCCCCAAGTTTGAGGTGAAGGACAAAGGGTCCTATGAGGTGTCTTTAGTACCGAATTCGGAGAGAAGTTTTTGGAGTTTTTGCCTTTTTTAGGAGACAAAGAGTACCTGGAAATTCTGTTGTAATTTGGTCACCCTGTCAAAAGGAGGCAAACTGCTGCACCCCCTGAGCTCCCAGCACTTTCTGCCAGCAGGAATGCTGCAGAGCATCCCGCCCCCACCCTGGCTGCAGCCTGAGGATATTCCCTCCTATTTATGGAAAACGCTGGAATATTTACACTCCTCTCCCAGCGAGGGTGCTGCAACTCTTTGGTCCTGCAGAGATCAAGGACACGCTTTGATGCTGGCTGGTTTTAACAACCTCTCACTGCTCAACCCACCCCTCTTCAAGTGATGTGCTCGCACCCTCTCCACAGCCCGGGAGGTGGAAAAGCTCTGAGTTCCTCAAGGACAAGGAACCACAGCAGCAAGAGATGAGGGACTTCAGGGCCACCACAGAACTGGTGGCAAGCAGAGAACAGCCACGTTTCATCCTGCTCCGTGAAGAACTTTCCTCCTCATTCCAGCTCCCCAGACAGCAAAGCTCATACGAGGGATGTGAGACAAGGAAGGGCTGAGCTGCCTTGCCAGCGTGACTTAGCCAAGGTGTAAACTGCGAAAAAAGGGGGGGAAGGCCTCTGAGTGTCATTTTTCTTTGGCATTTTGCAGGAATCCTCATGCTTTGGTGCCCAGGCTGTCACATCTGCAGGCTCTGCCTCCAATCTGTAAGGCCAATTTGTTCAACAGCTTTGCTCCCCCTTGGGAATGGGGGTCGCTGGTCACAGAAGATTGATTAAGCTTTTGGTGCATCAACATTAATGAAAATCAACATTAATGAGTGTTTTTTTATGGCAACCCCATAAAAAGCATTAGGACAGGTAAACATGGGAACAGCCAGGCAAATTAACAAGGCCCTGTGCTCCTACAAGCTGTGCTTGCCTTTGCCAGTCCCTCACATTCCTTGCAGATTTATCCACAGGATTATTCAGATTAAACTCCCAGTCAGCCCCTGGTGAGAGGCACAGTGAATTTGGAATCCTGGAGAGGTTTGGGTTGGAGGGATATTAAAGATAATTTAGTTCCACACCCCAAAATGGGCATGGACACCTTCCACTAGACCAGGCTGCTCCAATCCCACCTAAAAGGGCCTTGCACACTCCCAGGGAGCAGCCACAGCTTCTCTGGGTTTTATCCCTGCATATTGGGAATGGGATGCCTTCATCCTTACCTACCCCCTTTCTGCCCTCAGGGGTAAATTTGACTAAACTGGCACCAACAGGTTGGTTTTTGGTTTTGTTGGTTTTGTTTTGTTTTGTTTTTTCTGAAAACTCACTCCTCGCAAAACAGGCAAAAAACAGGAATAAAAGGCCACCCTGAGCCAAGGATTTGGTTCCTGAGACCAGCCAGCCTCCAAGAATGGAGATAAACATCTGTTTTAGGGCAAATAGCACCAGACCAAAACCCCCCCTGGCTGCCCTCTGGGCCCCAAAATGATGCTCAGTTGGAGAAATCACAGATAATCAAATTGCTTCCCCCTTCCAGCCTCAGCTGTGGCATCAGGGCTTCAGAACCAGCACAGCCATAGCATGGAAAGGCCTGGCAGGAGTTTTTTATTTCTTCCCAAGGTGCTTCAGCCCTTCAGATTTTCCGAGCCGTCCTTTAGAGGTTCCAGATCTAAACGGGATGATTGCAGGAGGTTTCTTGTTACAGGACATCATTAAAAATAATGTATGTGCTTGAACTGCAGTCGGCGGGGCCGTGCCGGGGATGAGCGAGGGGAAAGGAGAGTTCTCTGATCTTGGGAAGAGAGAACAACCTATTAAAAAGGAATTTAGCTCTCATGTAGAGCTATCAAACCCTTGGAAAGCCCTGCTCTCTGCCTCTGGGCTCTTGTACCTTTCAAGGACAGCAAAACTCCAGGTTTAAGCCCTTCGACTGCATTTGAATATTTAATTTTTTTTAAAAGTCAGCTCTTGTACTGCTTTGGCACCAACTCATTTGGCCAGGAGAGTTGAGGCCCTGACAGCTCCTGCAGTTCCAGTCAGTGATAGTATCTTCCCCTTGAAGCACCAGCCCCAGTCACTCCAGTGGAACAGAAATAATCTCTTTTGTTAAATTTACGCACACCAAAAAAAACCTTCTAAGGCTGAAATTCTTGCTCAGGTTTGACAGAGGAGAGATGTACAAGGCGCCCAGCTGGGAATTCCCTCCTTGTCACAGGGCTGACAGCGAGGAGGCAGCTCAGGGATTTCTCTCTCAGCACCATCAGCCCCAGCAGGAGCAGCACCAGCCCCTTCTGCGTTTGAAAAGGCTCCTGCAGACACCACTGTGGATCCCACACAGATCCCAAATCCTTGGGACTGCCCTAGGAGCTGCTGGAAATCTTCACTGACAGAAAAAAAAAGCCGATTTTTCGCTGCTCAGAGCAGCTGTGGCTTCCCCATCCCCGGGAGTATTCCAGGCCAGGTTGGACAGGGCTTGGACAGCCTGGGACAGGGGAAGGTGTGGGTGACGTGAGGGGGTGGGGTGAGATGAGCTTTAAGGTCCTTTCCAACCCAAACCATTCTGGGATCCTGTGATCTTTGATGGGGAGAAATGAGCACAGCCCTGGACCCAGCCCCTCACTGCCTCACTCCTTCTCCACATGTCCCCATTCTCCCCAAGGAACAGACCCCTCCTCACCTCCCCTTCCACAGATAAAATCCAGCAGCACCTTCCCTGGGACACAGGAGATTTTATTGATACCACACAGGATAAATAAACAAGCAGGATTGCTGCCGTGCACACAGCCCCTTGTATCTTTTTGGCCTGAGCAATGTGTTTATTATTCATGCACTCGTTTGTTCCTGCACCAGCTGAGAAAAGTGGAGAAAGATTAATTCCTAAGGAAAAAAAATAAAAAAAATAAAATAAACAAGCAGGATTGCTGCCTTTTTTTTTTTTTTTAGGGACTCTGATCCATTCAAAGAGCTGCCTTCTCCAGGCCTCCCGTGTCACTGTTGATTGAGTTTGTTCCCTCCTCACCTCCTGGTTGTGTTGGAGTATCTTGTCTCCTCAGTATTACTGTCGCACTTCCTTTTCATATGCCTGAAACACACACTATTGTGTTCTGACTTTTAGTTTTTGTGCAGGGATCCCTTTCATGTCTCATCTTCTGTAAAGTCCTTTTTTCTTGGCAGTCAAGTGTGTGAATGTTTGCTGCCAGGAGATTTTGCTTCTATTGTATTCCAGACATATTATAAGGGGTTTTTTTTTTTGGTTTTTGGGGGTTTTTTTGTTCTATATTGTCTGTGAGGTGTTCCATGTTGGTTTTTTTTCCATGCTAGCATGACTTTTTCCATGTGGATGCTGCCTGCCTTGCTCTTGCCCCTGTGCCCACGGGAGCAGCATCCTCAGAAATGAGCATGAGAAGGGGTAAGAGGGCAGGATCTGGAGCTGCACTGCTCAGGGACACAATGGAATTCTCTTTCCCCACATTACACAGGGTTTGTTGTCAGCATTCCCTTTGCAGAACTGGGACAGGGAACAGCAGAGTGGTCCATACCACGTCAGGATGCAACTATGACCAAAAAAAATAAGCAAAATAAGCAGAATAAGGTTTTGGTCCCAGGGTCCATGAAAGGACTTTTCCACTAATCCTGATCTAAATGGCCACTGGATTTTCTTCTGCTAAAATTCACCTCTTCAGGCAACTTCTCTGGCAGATTTCAGTCTTAGGAACAGCAAACTCCAGATGAGCAAGTGAAAAAGGGAGGGTGTGTTTTTAGGAAAGCCAAGGGCATGAGCCAAGGGAGGCTGCTGCTGCAGAGCAGAGCCCAGGAACCCCCATCCATCACACCCCCATCTGTCACCCCAGCCACACTGGGACATAAACCCAGCAAAAAGAACCAGTGAAAGGGGGTCCCCATCACCCATCAAGAACACAGCTTGGTCACTCAGCAGTGCCAACACCTCACTCTTCATCTCTCTGCCAAGCTGAAGGAGTCCTTCTGCAGCTCAGCTGGTTCCCCAAGCTCTGCTCTTCCTCACACCCCACCTCTCCAGGGCAAGGAAAAACTCTGCAACCCCTTTAATCAGCCTACACAGCTCCACCAGTACAACCCAGTCACGCATCAAGAGCAACAGCCTCGATGCATGGGGTGTTTCTAATCCTCTAGAAGTGGAAACATCAGAAAACCCAGAGTTTATACGACTTCAAACAGCTCTACTGGGGGCCTAAAGTCAGAACAGCTTCTAGAGAGATTCGTTTTTCGCGTAACACGCTCGTGACCAGGCTTTCTGATCTCTATCAGCATCCCTCAAAGAGCTGCTCCTTTTTCCATCCATTCTTTGGACCCCTCTCCTCAACTCTTTGACTAATTATAGTTTGTTGGTTGTTATGGCAACCACAGATTTCTCTCGGCGTCCAACTCTCACAATTTGGCTGTAAATTGCAACAGTGGACGAATACAAATAGAGTTTTAAATCCTCCTTGCTTGCCAACCTTCCTGGTAAATCCCCCCACAATGCAAGAGCTGCTCCGCTGCCTTGATGGGATTGAGGGAGCCTGCAGAGCCAGGGCAGCCTCCAGAAGCCCAGGGCAGGTGGGGAAGCCTCACTGCAGACTCCCAGCACGCTCCCTCCCCAAAGGGTCACCAGCAGGACTCACCACCGAGCACACATTGATGTACAGCATCACCCTCTGCATCTCAGCCCTGCTGGGACACTTCTCCCCACGGCTGCTAAGGAATAATTCAAGCCAGACACACACCAGGAGTCAGGCTAAAGTCAATTCAACCCGTTCCAGACGAGATAGATGCTCCAGCAGGACTGCACAGCCAAGCTTGGGAGCGCTTTTCTCAGCTGCTGCAAAAGCACAGCCAGGAGCCCCAGCCAAGGGCTTCCCTTCCCTTTGCCTCTTTGCCCTTAACCCCTCGTGCACACTCAGACAATGGATTTGCACAGCTCAGGCACATGAGGCTGATTCCAGCAGCAGGCACCAGGTCACCCTGCACTGCCAAGGAACACGGTCCTCCTCTCTGCTCCTCAGGCACCTCAGCTCAAGGAGAGATGGATATCCCTGGGTCTTCCCACAATATTTTAGTTAGAGACAGTGAAAACACTGCTGTGCACTCCATTTCTTAACAGGCACGGTTTTCCTTGGCTGGAATGGACAGTGAATGTCACATGAGCAGCTCCACCAGGGTTTGGAGCCCTCTGCTCCTTCAGCACAGTGTCCCCTGCATGGGCACAGAGCAGGGGAGCAGCTTTCCCACAGCACTAAAGCAATCCATCAGCTCTAAAGCAAGCACTGCACTCTGCTAATTTTCACCCATATCAGCAGTACAGGGTGACCAGATGGGTAAAGTGAGGGGGAAAAAAAGAAAATCACTTGTGCTGAACTTTCAGAGACAGCAGCACCCTCCCGAGCTGTGATCCAGCTCCCAGGAGCACGGCGGGCTCCAGTTAGAGGTTGGCAAATTAATATGCCCCACACACTGCTGGCTTCTGCAGAGCAAAACATTCCATGCCTTACACTGCATTACCAGCCAGAAAAAAATGCAGATCTCATGCAGTCCTGACCCGCCGCTATCCATCACACGTGTCTGGTCACGTCCAGCTGAACCTCAAATACTCCAGGAAGGATATTCTGCTCCCTGTCCTCAAGGACCCTGCAGCCAGGGCTTTGCAAGTGATGAATTATTTTGGCTCAGACATGAAAGCTACAAAGGCTGCCACACACCAAACCAAACCAAACCAACTTTCTCCTCACCAAAACTGAACGTGAGATTGATGGGGATGAAATCTCGTGAGGGTAGGGCAAGCAATTTGGCTTTCAGGTATGGGATGCAATGAAAAAATAAAACCCCAAAAGATGAATCTCCTAACTTGGACCATGGATCACATCCCATTTTCCTCCTAAATGAGAGCAGGATCTCCCAAAGGGTTGGTGAGTTCTGGCACAGGCTGCCTCCCCCCATTCCTGGAGGGATTTAAAAGCCATGTGGATGTGGCACTTGGAGACGTGGGTTAGTGGTGGCCTTTGCAGTGCTGAGTTAGTGGTTCTACTCAATATCTTAAACCAAACAAAACAATTCTGTCATTCTTCCACCTCTCTGGTGGGTAGAACTCACTTTTCTTAGGAGCACATTTAAGTAACCCATGGAAAATGGGAAGCCCCATAAAGTACCATCAGCAGGTCACCAGCCCACAGCATAAACAGGACATCCTCACCTGCCACTTGCAGCCTCCCCAGGATATTTGTGCTGAAGAAATCCAGCTGCAGGACCACAAAAAAATGCCCAGGGGGTGTGCGAGGGGAGGCACAAATTGTTCCTCCTCCCCCAAATGTTTGTCCTTTCCTCGCAGCGCTGTGGGTGAGGAGGAAGTTGCTCTGTGACATTCACGGAGTGGCTGCTGATGGAGAGCTCTGTTTACCGGGCCAGCTGGGGAGGGACCTACCATCAGCTCCCAGCGTGTAGGAGATCAATACTGTAATTGGGGCTGTTTGTAGCACATGAACTATTGTAGCAGTCGGGGCAAGGGGAGGGGAAAGGATGGGCTGGCTTAGCAGGGCCCTGCTGCCCTCTGCTGTGCTGGTGGGGCCTCCTTTGCTGCTTTTGGGATGGAGATGGAGATGGGGCTGCATCGGGGACCCAGGTTCCCCCTGCAAACCCCACTATCCCCCTCCTGTGCCCCCACATCCCCTCTGCAGGCAGGCAAAGGGCTGGATTCCTCTTTTTTCAACTTAAAAACAGATTTATGCATAAAAAATCGCGAACCTTCAAATTGGTTTCAAAGAGGTGGGGAGGAGGGAGGGGAAAACCCAACAGCTGCTCGGACTGGGAGGAAATAAAGCAGATGAAGAGTTACAAGTGGCAGTGATCAATAAAGCATCGGGAGCCTGACAGGAGCCCTGCACGCAGCCTGGGGGAGCAGTTGGGGCGCTGGTGAGAGGGAACCCCCAGCAGACAGGGCTTTCCCAAAGGAATGGGCTCCCCTCGCACCTCCACCACCATCCCAGAATTCCTGAGCGGGCCCATCAGCCAGGCTGCCAGAGGGAAGGAGCATCAGCTTCATCTTAGAGAAAATAACGTGATGGAAGGTCCTCTCTATCTCTTTCCACCCCTGGAAGTGCCCAGGTCCAGGCTGGACGGGGTTGGAGCAAGCTGATCTAGTGGAAGGTGTCCCTGCCCACGGTGGGAGCCAGGGGACAAGGCCATGAGCTTTAAATGCCCCTCCCAACCCAAACCATTCCATGACTCTTCAGCTTCTCCCACCTTTCAGGATGCCACAGCAACTCATGGCTTCGGACGTGCTAAAAGAGCCCCAAATGCCGAGGTTTTGGCCAGTCGGGCAGTTTAGACCAAGGCGTGGTTTTACCCCCCAGCCCAGCCGGGAGTGCTCAGGTGCTGCATGGGCACCGTCTGCCATCTCGTGGGCAGCGGAAGACTTTTCCCGCAGGGCTTCTTTCTCTCCTTTGTCCTTATCAAGCATTTTTCCCGTGTCCAGGCGTCCCCGGCTCCCCCGGCACACGCAGCATCACTCCATAGGTCACTGAGCTGGCTGTACGTGGAGGGGAATTATTCATGGGCCAGTATCAAATATTAAAAGCAGAGTTGTATCGACATATTCTTTGTATATTCAACACTTTTACCAGCAAATTGCCCTTTCTTTTTTTCTTTTTTTTCTTTTTTTTTTTTCTTACTCTGCTCCTTTGGAGTCTTTCCTGAGCAGCCTGAGGGCTTGCTGCTGCATCTTGCTGTTTAATTGCATCTTTACACTCCCACACATTCTCCAGCTGGAACTCTCTGGAAGCACAGAAATCACCTGGGCCAGCAGGCTGTAAATTTCTGCTCTTCTCCAGCAAGGAAAACCTCCAGTCCAGCTTCTCCCACCTGCCCTGCTCAGCTCAGCAAACAAAGAGCAAACCCTGCTGGCAGCATTTGGGAGAAATTTGACCTCTTTAGTACCACACCTCAGAGACCACACGGTCTCCTGTTCTGCCCAGGAGAAATCCAGAGGAAATCATCGTCACCCATTCCAGCTGCTTTGGTTGCCTTTCTCCTCCATCCCCAGGAGCCACTGAAAGGAAAACCCTCAGCTCAAAGTCAGCCCAAAAAAGCAGCCCAGGCTCCTGGAGCAGGCTGGAGTCACCTCCAGCACGATGGGGTCCGGCCCCACCTTCCCTCCCCTCTGACACCTGCAGCCTCCCAGGAAGGAAGGACAAAAAAAGGGAAATGTGAATATACCAGGGATCATTTCCAGAGGAATCTGCGATGCAGATGGACCTGGAGAAGCCGGTTCAGCCCCAGCAATCCCCACTCACAGCCCAGGGATGGCCGGACAGCGCTGCTGCTCTCGGGGGATGGGAGGGACAACCCGGGCACCAGCGGTACTGGGGAGGTTGGCAGCTATTTTACAACTGGAATGAAGAGTTTTCCTCCTCCCAAGCCGGCCGTGGAACTGCTCCAGTGCAGGTTTCACACCGCGGCAGGTGGAGACGCAGCCCCAGCCACTTATCGGAACATTAAAGTTCTCCTGAGCCGCCGAGTTAATTCCTCAGCCGCCCTTTCAAAGGGCTAGATAAATACAATCTGGGAGCATCTCCGCTCCCTCGGCTCACATATCTTTAGTCGGGCAGAGAGATAACATTTCATACAGATTGAGACAGTTTAAGCAAAGGTTGCTGGTTAACCTTTCCAGCAGTGGCTGTTTCCTGCGCTCTGGTTTCCCTCCCCAGCGAGCAGAACCTGTGCAAACCCAGCTCCTCCTGTCCCATCTCCTCCTGCCCCAGCTCCTCCTGTCCCAGCTCCTCCTGCCCCAGCTCCTCCTGTCCCAGCTCCTCCTGCCCCAGCTCCTCCTGTCCCAGCTCCTCCTGCCCCAGCTCCTCCTGTCCCAGCTCCTCCTGCCCCAGCTCCTCCTGTCCCAGCTCCTCCTGCCCCAGCTCCTCCTGTCCCAGCTCCTCCTGCCCCAGCTCCTCCTGTCCCAGCTCCTCCTGCCCCAGCTCCTCCTGTCCCAGCTCCTCCTGCCCCAGCTCCTCCTGTCCCAGCTCCTCCTGCCCCAGCTCCTCCTGTCCCAGCTCCTCCTGCCCCAGCTCCTCCTGTCCCAGCTCCTCCTGCCCCAGCTCCTCCTGTCCCAGCTCCTCCTGCCCCAGCTCCTCCTGTCCCAGCTCCTCCTGCCCCAGCTCCTCCTGTCCCAGCTCCTCCTGCCCCAGCTCCTCCTGTCCCAGCTCCTCCTGCCCCAGCTCCTCCTGTCCCAGCTCCTCCTGTCTCATCTCCTCCTGTCCCAGCTCCTCCAGCGAGGAAGGACAGGGTGCTGCCTCCCCAGCCTGTGTTCCCAAGTCATCACCTGTGTTTTGGCAGCTCTGTGACACTGATGCTTCCAAAACAGAATGGTGAGTGTTGTTACTCTGTTGCCCTGAGTTTCAGCCTTCTGATGTTTTCATTTTTGTGATAAAGTTTCTCACGAGGTTTTCTGTAAACACGCAGATGTTTTTCTAACTGTCTTTTTGTTTTCATTCCTTTCTCCTGGGCAGAGAAGGTTTGATGGACCTTTNGGAAGGGTTTGATGGACCTTTTCATTGAGCAGTGTGGTTGGAGAGGTGGTGACCTCATTCTCCAATCCACAGCCATTCCCAAAACTCTATATAATACGAAAATCAAAATAAAGTTCCTGTTGCTCTGAATTTTAGCCTTCTGATGTTTTAGTTTCTATGATAAAGTTTTTCACGAGGTTCTTTCTGTAAACACGCAGATGTTTCACTGTCTATTTGTTTTTCCTTCCTTCTCCTGGGAGGAGAGAGGTTTGATGGACTCTTTTACTGACCAGTGTGGTTGGAGAGGTGGTGACCTCTCTATCCAATCCACAGCTGTTCTGAAAACTCCATATAATGTGTAAATCAAAATAAACTGAGTTCTTCTCCACCTTTCACTGATCCAGAGTGGCTGTCTCTGCATGTTCGTGTCACGCTCTCTAGTGACAAAGTTCCTTCTTCGCCTTTTCCCGGGCTGAAGTGTGCTGTGTCTCTGTGATTGGTGTCACGCTCTGTTGTGACATTACTCCATTTTTGCACCCTGTGTAGCTCACTGCAGCTCAGCTTGGCTTCCCCTGGTTCTCGGTGGTTCACACCGAGGTAACGCCCATCTCTCCCAGTGAAGGGCAGTCCTCACTCCAAGGAGCTGTAAGCACCCTCCACGGCACTGCTCACACCTCACCCTGGCAGTGGGAGCTGTGGCCCACCCTGACCTCGGAACTGGCTCCAAACTGAGCACCCAGGCTCTTCCCAGACACAGCAGGACACTGCAGCCTCTGCATGGCCTGTGCAGATCTTCCTCCCAACAGCATCCAAGCACAGCCCCGATCCAGCTTTGAGACTCAGAGAGCTGAGATGAGTCTGGAGTGAGGGTTTTAGCAGGAACTGTCAGCCACAGGGTCCAAGCAAGACACAGCCCCATCCCAGACTCCTGTGCTCAGCTGGGATGGGCTCCAAGGGCAGCAGAGCTGGATTCCTTTGTCACTCATCCCTCACCACAGGAGCCCCCGGACAAACAGGCAGCACCAGAGGAGATGGGGAACATCTCCAAAGCCATGGCTGGCACGGGAAGGAAGGAGGAATGCTGGCAAATGACAGAGCCCTTATCTTAATTACAGGCTTATTTGCATTTAAATGAAGGTTATTCTATAATTACCACCAAATGTTTTGTGTTGCAGCTGAAATACCTCTCCATGGGCTGTCAAGCTCCTTCCCATTTTCATTTTCATTTTCATTTTCTCTTGCCATTCTTCTGCTTTCTAATCAGCTGGCACACGCAGGGAGGGATCCGCAGGGGCCAGCAGTGCCAGCCCACCCTTCAGAGAGGCTTGGGTACCACCCCAGCCCAGCGTTCCTCCCAGAGAGGGAAGGGATGCAGCTCCCTGCCTTCCTCCAGCAGCATCACGGCCGATGAGCAGCTCTGAAGTTCAGGCACTGGGGTTTTGCAGGCTCCGAGGTGAAAACCGAAGAGTTTTCTCTGTGCACACGCACAGTTCCTCATTAATTAACTCAGACTTATTGCACCAGCGTGCTGTGAAAGGCACGAGTGTGGGAAAAATCTGTAAGAAATCAAATTCAGAGAGAAAAGAGATTTGGAGCAAGAGCGGTCTCACACGTCCAGCTCAGGTTGCTGGAAACCAACACCCAAGGACATCTCCAGCTTTTCCTGTCCGTTTGCTGTCCGTGGTTATCCTGCAGGCAGGATGGACACACACCAGAGCCCAGGAGCTGTGTTTGCACTTCCTGGCAGGAGACAAAGCTCTCCCGTAGAGAAAATAACACCCAATTACAACATTGCGAGCAATCACAGTGAACAAACCCATGCAAATGGCCAAATTAAGGCTTGAAAGGAGCCTTCTGCCATTGCCTAAATTGTTATACCTTTCATCAAACCCCTTTAACAATCTCTCTGAACCTTTTCTCTGTCTAGCCAGGAGATCCACATTAACCAACCAGCCCACCAGGGCTGAACACCACAACAGCGATTACAGACACAAAGCCTCCTGTTTACGAGGGGGTAGAAATGAAAACAGACACTTATCTCTCTCTAGACCCATCACTTCTCTCCCTGCTCAATCCTGGCTCCCGCACAGCCTCTGCATCCCCCTGCCAAACTCCAAGTCTCTGCCTCCATCTCATGGAGAGACTGGATCTCTTCAGCTTCGATAAGTTACTTTTTTTATTTCCTTCAACCAGACAAAACCCACCCCCTCTCCCCCAATTTCACATAGCCCCAGGCAGACTTACAGCATGGAAATTTTTAGCCTGGACAATTACTGCTTGGCAGAGAGTTAACTCGCTGCAAACAGGATCCTATAATGGGCAGTCTTGGCTATAAACAACTTGACTGGCTTCATTTTAAGCAAGTTCATACCTCAGGATAGATCTCCCCCTCATTCCTCTCCCGAAGTCCATTTCACAGCTATTTATGTTTAATAAGAGGCAGCACCAGCAGCATGGGAAATCAGCAGCACATCCACCACGCAGGCTGGGTGCTGGTGCACACACAAAACCAATTTATCTTCTTCCTCCATGGCACAGACAGCACAGACTGAGGGGCACAGCCCTCCAATGAGCCCCACTCCTGACAGGACAACCAGCTCCTCTTCTCCCAGCAACCCCAGCAAGGGATGAAACAACCACAGAGCCCCACCTGGCCCCACAGCCAGAGCTGCCTTTCTGGTATTTCCAATGGCAAATGCCATGGCTGAACTGTTTCATCCTCACTATCAGCCCCCAGATGCTGCTGGTTTTCCACAAGGAGCCCAGGAGACCCTGGGGAAAATGCTATTTTTACAGTCCAGTCACCCTAAGTGGCACAGCAAGACTTGAGCAGGGATGTTCTGAGGTGCTGCTGGAATTTTGAGTGGGATATTTTAGCTGCAGAAGCCTCTGCACATGAAAACTCCAGCAACTCATCATCCAATAACATCCTTATAAAATCTGAAAGGTCCTGCTTCCTTTCCCTCCCCGCAGCAACAGTTTCCTCAGCCCACACGGATTCCCATCCCTAAATTGCATGGAGGGAAGACAATCCTGGAGCCCCGCTCCCCTGGCAGGCGCCAGGCAGAGCAGCCTTGTCACAGGAGTTGTCACCGGAGCTGTCAGGACTGCGATGAGCCTTTGGACAGGGACTGCTGGGATGGAGTCACGGGCTGGTAATTAAGTGACAGCATGTGCCTGACACAGAGCTGGAGCTGGGAGTGGGGGAAGGATCCACCTCGGGAGGTGCTGCAGGCGCTGGGAGGGAGATGCAGCTGCAGCACGGAACGTTGCATCTCACTGGGTGCAGCTCCAAGCTGGGGAGGAGCTGCTCAGGCAACACAAGAGCCTCATCTCCCACCCTGGTGGAGAATGACACCTGGTCCTGTCCAAACTGATGACACAAGGGAAGAAAAAAAGGCAGGAAAGTCACACATAATACAAGTTCTGCTACTTTCTGTTGTGAAAATAATCACAATAAAATGGGCCATCCACTGTGGTAGAGGGTCTGAAGGCAGATAAAGATATTTTTACCCCCAAAGTTTCAGAAGGTCTTTCAAGAGTGAACCACCAAATTTTCCAACACATCCAAGTTTGGGGAAATACCTGTTTTTATGTAATTTGATGTAATGCAGATTGTAAACATGTCATTACACCATGACATGGCTGTTTGTGTAATTTTAGTGTATGGATTGATGTATGGCAGGAGCGGCCAAGGATGTAAGATCAAGCATTTGGAGGTGGAAAGTTTTGTTTCAGACCCATCTTTAAGACACTGGGCTGTACAGAAAGGAGCTTTCCAGTGCTGGAAGAGCCCAGCACTGCAGGAATGCCAGACATCCCAGCCTGGAGTCAGTGCTACTCCTCCCCTTTGCTGTCAGGGCTTTCAGTACAAAATTAAACTCTTCCGAGCTTCTAATCTCGTTAAAAATCTCTTCCAAACCTTCCCTCCTCTGGAAAGGAAAAAAAAAAAGAAAAAGAAGTAAGAAACATCACATCTCTCTTCCTTCTCCATCTCCCTCCCCTCTGCCTTCAAGTGCTCCTTGAAGTGTCTCTGCAGAATCATGTTTATATGCAGTGAGTGCTGTTGTTAGTTAATAACATCGCGATCGCTGAACCTCCCTAATGAAAGAGAGAGACAACATAAACTGTCATTTCAAACAAACATGCAATCAGGGTACCAGCAGCTCTGAAAATATTATCTTCCCCAATTTCACGGGCTTCACGCAGGAAATAGGCTGCTTTCATGGAGATTCTGGTGCATGGCTCCTCTCACACGGGGCTGGGGAGCGGGCTGGCAGCGCTGGGGACACATTAAAGCCATGAAATTGTCTGGGCTATGAAGGAGGAATTGTTTTAGCAGCTGCAGCCAGGAAGGACAAATAACAGCAGTGATTATATCTTCATTGCTCATCGTAACCAATGCACCAGGCAACTTGTAATTAGGCTGTGAAAGGCTGAAGGTTTGATAGCGAAGGCTTTGAGCTCATGATTAGACACAGCACATTTGTCCTGCCCCACGGCCACCCTGGCTCCTTCAAAAGGGGACAGCAAATCTCCTGTCAGGCTCTCTGAGTGCTGAAAATGCTGCTCAACCTGCAGAAAGCAGTGCCCAGGGCTCTGTGGCTGCACACTTCTTCCTCCTCTTCCTCACAACCCACGTCATAGAAGCCCAGAAGGGTCTGGGTTTGGAATAACCCCAAAAACCATCTCATTGCAACTCCTTACCATGGCTGTGACACCTCTCACTAGAACAAATTGCTCCAAGCCCTGTCCAGCCTGGCCTTGAACACTTTTGTCTCCACAGCTTTTGAAAAAACAGCATTTTCCAGCTTTGGGGTGATCTCCAGCTGACAAAGCTTTAAGGCTAAAAAGCGGATTTAGGGCAGCTGGTCAGCTCCATGTTTAGAAGACCTCAATAATCTGAAGTTTCAGTTGTCCTGAAGTGCCACAGTGATGATGGCAGTGGTCCTTCCAGTGCAGAGGATGTTTCTCCTCTAGGTTCAAAGACCTGCTGAAAGCTTGACAAGCCACTGGGGCTTGGAGACCTTGGGAGGGCATGGATTGTCTTCCCAGCCAGAAGCCACCTTGTTCAGAGCCGATGGAGCAGGAGGAATCCTGCCTGGCTTTACCTGGAACCACCTTGCACAGCCAAAAAATCATGGGAATCAAATCCAGAATGGATTCACCTCACATGCTCTGACCCTTGGATCTGCTTGGATGAGCTGGTACTTGTTTTTTATGCCAGTTCCAAGGAGAATTGGTCTCCCGACAGTCTGTGCTCCTGCACAGGCTCAAAGGGACACCTCAGCTGAACAGAGAGCAGGCAGAGCCAGAGCTGACACCTTCCAAGGGCTTTCCCTCGGCTCTTTCCCCCCATAAACATGAGGGATCCCTCTGGAAAGCAAACTGAAAGATAAAAACCTCCTCTTCCTCCTGATGCCATGACCACCAAGTGATGCCATCATTTACAAGGAAATGGAAGAGGGTCAGGGGAATTCATTGGAGAGAAAACTTAGAGAAGAAGGACTGAGTTTTCCCTTGCAAAACATTTCTTTTTGGGCACCATTAAAATAAAATTTTAAAAAAACTGCTTTGGGAAAAGCCAGACTGCACTTATTTACCAGTCCCATCTCTGACCATCATAGGATTGAGGGAAAGCAGGGTGGGAACAGCTCATCCCCAGCCCCACACAAATGCCTATGGAAAGGGACAGGGTAAGGGAGAGTAAATCACAGCAAAAATTTTCTTCCTGTAGGTAAAAAATGGGCTAATTTCCCCTCACCCCAACATTTTAATAAACACCCACACACTGACAGGACCTTGTGGGAGAGCCATGCAGGAGGTGACAGCAGTGCCACCCAAGCCTGGCAGCCGAATTCAAATGGTGTTTGAAAACTCTTCTGACATTTAAGAAAAATCAACAAGCATCTGAAGTGATGAGGGGACCAGGCATCTAAGTGGCTGAATGTCACATTTAAAGCTGCAGAGATAGCAGCTGCTTTATCTCCTCCAGCAGGTGCTCGGACTGGTAAACAAGGCACCGAGGGGCAGATTCTGCTCTCGCACCTGCATCTCTCCATCGGAGCAGCTCTGGGTTTGCACCGATGTGACAGACAGCCAGGGCAGCACTGGAGAGTCTATTAAACTTTAATACTTCTGAGCATCAACAAGGAGCGTGTTGCCAGCCCCCTGCCTCGACTCCCAGTATCTGCACGGGTCACAGCCACACCGGTAAAAAATTATTGATTTAAATTGGCGGTGCCCTTTTGGAATCAGTTGTCGTTCTGACTGATGTACAGATGTGAGCAAAAGGACATTTGGAGCATTTTAATGCACTTTTTACTGCATTATCTCTCACCAGGATCTTTGCTGCTTCAAGGAAATGACTCACATAGCAAGTAGAAGAACCCAATGTAATTAACGACCTGGCAACTCTATAATGATCCTTTCTACATAAAAAGGTCTTCCCTATGCTATGAATAGACTTCAAGTAATTTATTGCGAGCCATATAAAGAAGAGACTGCTTTGACCTTGGGGATTTTAAGTTGTGGTGGGTTTTTTTTAACAACCATAATTGCAAAGAATATTTTAAGTGATAGCCCTTAAAGAAAAATTTTTCAATGCAATGTGAAAAGTGAAGAATCATCACAAACAGCCTTCCAAGAGAATATTAACAAGGATCCCCTGCATCATTTAGGGATGAGATTTCAAGACTAAACAATAGATCCCTTCCATTTCTGATGGGTGTTACTCTAAGCCTCAATGAACTGAAGCGCAGGTGGGGTTTTACTCCCTCAAGTAGCTCCCAGGAAATGATGGGTTTGCAGGAAAGCCCATTGGGAAGCCAAGAATGAGCAGTTTCACTGCATTCTCCAGGCTGTCCCATGAAGCTGATCATCTGCCTTTTATGAACCAAGCCAGGATGACCCATAATTTTCATAGAATTATGGAATATCCTGAATGGGAAGGGGCCTGCAAGGATTGAGTCCAGCCCCTGGCCCTGCACAGACCCCCAACAACCCCACCCTGTGCATCCCTGGCAGTGCTGCCCGAAGGCTCCTGGAGCTCTGGCCGTGCCCATTCCCTGGGGAGCCTGGGCAGTGCCAGCACCCTCTGGGGAAGAACCGTTCCCTGATACCCAACAAAACTTTCCCGGGCACAGCTCCAGCCGTTCTCTCTGGTCCTGTCCAGCTCACAGAGAGCAGAGATCACAGCTGCCTCTCAGGAGGAAGTTGCAGACCTGGACAGGGTCTGACCTCGGTATCTTTTCCAGGCTGGAGAAATGTGTTTTACACACCCAGCCCACACAGCCTCCCCTCCACCTTCCTGCCCATGCCAAGCTCTTTGCTCCCCATCCTGAGCTCCCTCTGCTCGCATCAGCACACGACATCAGAAGGAGCTCAGCTATGATTTACTGCAGAAGGACTCTCGGTAAATTGTTGGCTTTATGTCCAGCCTGATTGTTTCATATTGGCTTTTACTGGTTGCAGTAAAGCCTTTACTCTCTCCCTCTCACTCACACCTTCCCTGCCCGTGCGTGTTTCCTGCTTTCCCCTTGTTTCTCATTTCATCTGCCTCGTGCGCCTTTCATATCCCCCAGTCCCCTGCATTTTCACAGGGACAGGAGCATAGGCAGGTGATTTAAGCAGGAGTTGAGTTCAGTCCATCAGGGCTCTTTTCAAGGTCTTTGAGAGAGGCAGGGACACCTGGAAAGGGGTCACATCACACGCTGGATTAGCTGTGGCAGGGCATCTAACACGACGTGCTAGAGAGACTTCCACCCTTTGAAGTACCCGGAGCTGTTTTGATTCCTTTCCCAGAGCTTTGGGGATGTCTCGATAACAAGGAAACATGTTGAGCAAAGGAATAAATCTGGCCCAGGCAAGGGTAAGTTGCAAGTTTGACTGGAAACAGCTGGGATGGAACCACTTTCTGTCAGAGAAATGAGATTTGTTGGAAGAGAAGCACTTTGCGGAGTCAGGTCTTTTTCTGCAGAAATTTCATTTCACAGAAGAGGGAGAGAAAAATCACATCTGACAACTTTGAATCATCCTGCTTTGATACTCCTCAAATCCGGTATTTGCATTGTTCCAAAACAACTTTAACCTCAGTCTTGTTTTCCCTCAATCGCTTCCCTGTTGTGCTTTTGCAACAAAGACATAAATAAGGTAATGCAAACACAAGATATGTTCCTGCCTGTAATGTTTTAAAGGAGTGAGGAAACTCAGCTTTTCGCTCCCATTCAAATCAAAGCCACCACCACCAAAACTCACAGCTGAAGACAGAATTTCACTAGTGGAAGGGCATTAAAATGTGTTTCAAATGTATTTCAAAATTGGATGAGGATAGAGTCACCCTTTCCATCAAGTGGTAGTGCTTGAAGTAGTCAATAAGCATCAAATTGATGACAGCAAAACACCATTTATTCACCTCTTCTAGGCTGTTGTATCATATTAAATATACAGGATTAAATTTTCATATGATTTAAGCTTAAGTATAATTCTCACATTTAATTAAAGAGAAACAAAGCAGCGATGTGTCAATACCCACTATTTCCATTTCAAATCACTTCAAATGCTGGTGGAAGCGAGAAAGCTCAAAAACATCTCCAAAAAGGAAGTTATTCCTCCCAAAAAAAAAAGAAGAATAAAAGCCCTCTGCTATCCTGCTTCCTATTGACTACCAGATCACATCACTCTCAATCGCTACCATAGCTCACATTAAAAAATTAAGTCCATAACTGCAGAGAAGCATCTACCCATTTCTTTTATAGCTTCTTGCCACAACGAGCGATACATCTCCATTATCCCAGCACTCTCACCAACACACAATAGATCTGAGCCAGCATCATAAATAACATTTCGTGTAACGAAGTTACGCTGAGGAGAGCAGGCATAAATTAACGCTCAGCCGTGGAACTCTAAATAGTTACTTTAGGCCTTGTCAGGAACCAATTATGCAAAATATCCTCCTCACAAAGATCTGCTCGTGATACTTCAAAGGATTACCTCATTTCCAGCACCGTGGTCAAGGCACGGGGATGTGGATTGGGAAAGGAGGGTTTAGCTGGGGGTGCTCAGATGATTAAACCCTCTGAAGTCATCTAATTACTGACATCATCGCTCGAAAGCATCTGTGCGCTTCCAAACACCGTTTTAATTTGCTGTTTGTAATGAAGATGCTTCCACTCAGAGCCGAGCTCGTTATCCCGAGTCAGTGAATATCCTGGAGCAGGAGGGACTACCAGGCATGAGATTTGCAAGGTTTAATCAAAGATAATACCAGTAAAGCTTGTGCTGCCCGTACCTTTACACTATTTTGGCCACAACCCAAAGGAATCCAACACCACCTTATTCCAGCCAGGAAAGAAGATTAAACACCTTTCCCAAGGTCACACACAACCGAGAGGGAGAGATGGGGATAAATGAGAAGCATCTGTTATCTTCCCATCCCAGGTTGGATATCCAAGACTGGAACCAGTCAGAAATCCCTAACTGGCTGCAAAAATCTTGGCTGCTTTCCGTTCAAATGAGGAATGAGTCTGAAAATCCCTAAGGATGTTTACTAAAGTCCCCAGCAATTGTTTATCAGCACGGATTTAATTGTCCCAGCAGCTCTGTCCCTAAGAAACCAGCAGTTGGGGTTTTAATCCTCGTTATTATGATCCTCCTACCTCATGCAGCAGCAGTGCAGATTTTAAAATTTCCATGATTCTCCCCAAAAAACAAAGGCCAAGCACAGCTCCCGCTGATCCTTGGGCACCACATTGGCTGCTCACACCTCCCTCAACTCCAAGAGTTTGCTGCAGATCTGATGGCAGATGTGATTTCCAGCTGGGTCTATAGACCGACCACAGCAGGTTCATTAATAACAATTATTAAGTGCTTTATGTTACAAATTAGGCCTGTAGGAATACAAAAACTATCCAGCCGGTTGGCTTGCAGGCTCTTGTCAGGAAGAACTGTAAATTCCCATTGTCACAACAACATCACCATGACAAAATGGGGATAGGAACTTGTCATAAATAAGGCTTTAAAATAGCTAAATCATCATTGGGGGCAAGAATATAAATTAACAGTCAGATGAAACCCCACGGAATGGCTCAGATAACAGCTTCCATTCATCAAGCACACGGATTTTCAGAAGCTGCATGGAAAACATCTTCCTTTTGCTGCTTCCCAGCACCCAGAAGTTGCAACCACACAGGTCCCGGCACTTTGCTTAAAATAGATCACCAATCCCTGCCAATAACCTTTGGAAATTGATAGATCAGGCAAAAGAAGAGCTGTAAAAATGATAGAAGGAAGAAACAAGTCACTCCCAGTCATGTCCTCAAGAACATCCACAGTTCCTCAGGCACACTGGGAAGAGTTGCAGCTACCCATGCAGCCAAACACTGGCTGGAAAATGCAGAGGAGCAGGATGATAAGAGAAAAAAACAAACAAACAAACAAACAAAAAAATCTCCCTTTAATTATTTCATTCCCAACTCTAAGGGACAGTCTGCCCTGGAGAGGTGACAGGGAAGAGCAGAGAAGCTCCTTCTGCTCCATACTCCTACTAATAAACTTCAACTCCTCCATATGTGGCACCATGGCACCAAGAAAGAGGGAAAAAGACTCAAAGCTGGAAGAAACCTCATTTTTTAGCTCAAAAAAAAGGTGGGAAAAGCTGTTTCCTTCTCCTTACCCACCAGTCCCCACAAAGCAATGTTTCCCAGGATCCTGTAGAGGACACAGAAAATGGATCCATGCGCACAAGAGACGCCGAGGCCGCAGATCCCGCCAGGGATTTCTCAGGGATTTATTTTCAGTCGCTTCTGCCCAAGGCTGGATGCGAGGCAGCAGAGGAGAGGGAGCTTATTCATCCCGTTACTGGGCCCTTGGGGCATCCAGCTCCCCCCACCATGAAAATTTTAATAAAACCAGTGCATCGACTTTCAATTAGAAGGCCGTAAAACGGTTCATTTTCATCTGTTTGTTGCACAGTAACACAGATCCTCGGGAGAAAACAGCGCCTTTTCCAGACTGTCTGCGACGCAGAGAGCATTAATTGAATATTCTGTTGAAACCACCTTCAATTAGTGCCTCTGAGTTTTGCATGACATTCATCACTGCAACTCGCCCCGCTCTGCATGCGGCACGTCTGGGGCTTCGTGATGCTCACATCACATTAACTCACAGCATTAGCCCGAAAATAACAATTTTATTTGCTAATGAGATGCTGGTTGGGGTAGGGTAGGCTGGTGCACGAGGCAACACCTCCGTGGCATGAAGCAAAATGGGTTCCCCAGCCACTAAATTACCAGTATTGATTATGAATTCCTCATCTAACCCAGTCTATAGCATTGGCCTTCCACTCTTGCTGAATGGAAAAGATGAGGGCAACACTATGGCTGATGTTGTAACATAGACACAGCTCCCTTCTTGGAGTTCCCCCACCAGAATTAAGTGTATTCACATCCCAGATTGAATTCAAGCTATAAATGATTGTCCTGTGGATCCTGAAGCACCAGAAATCCATAAATTTCCTTTTTTTGGCCACCATTGAGGCAAAATTCAAGCTGAGTGGGGGCCAAGAGACAGACACAAGGACAAAAGGTCCACTCCAGGTAGCACTGCCCGCTGCAAAGCTCCCCCACAAGGAAAGACAGTGGAAGGCACTCATCCCAGGGCTGATTTCTCCCAAAAAACAAAGGAGTTTTGCAGCAAACACTGTCACAGACTCATCCAGTTCACAGAGCAGAAGTTCCCACTGCAATCCCCAAAACTCTGACAAGCTGTGATGCTGCTCCCCCTCCCTCAGCATGGAGCAGAGATGCTGGAAAAGCTATTCTGGTAAAAAGGTGCTTTCATGACTCCAATATAAAAAAGAATTAAAAAAGCATATTTCAATTTTGTATTCATCTCTGCTGACTGGGGGATCTTTTTCTGCTGAGTCCTTCCCACTGATTCCTGCAGCTGCCAAGGTCTCTCGAGACATGGATGCAATCGGCAGAGGGGAGCCAAGGTGCCAGCCAGGCTCCAGGAGCTCAGGATCGGGGTCCCCAGGGAGGGACAGGGCCAGGAACCCCAGCAGAGCAGGGGTGGGGATTGCCACACCTTCCAGGAGGCTGTGCATCCCGCAGGGAACGGGAATGGCTCAGCTGCTTCACAGCAAGGCATCTTCACAGAACCACTGAGCCTGGGAAAGCTCTCCAAGATCGAGTCCAGCCTGTGCACAATCCCCTCCTTGTCCCCAGCCCAGAGCACTGAGCATCACCTCCAGCCCTTCCTTGGACACCTCCAGGGACGGGGACTCCAATCCTCCCCGGGCAGCCCCTGCCAATGTCTAACAACCCTTTCCATAGAGAAATTCCCGCTAATATCCNATCTTGGCCTGGTCCAATCAAACAGCCCCAAGTCTGAGGTGAAGTCTAAAGGGTCCAATGAGGTGTTCCTGTACCAATTCCAGCGAAACTACCCTGGAGAAGTTTCCAGGGACTTTGCCTTTTTTATCAGTGTCCTGGCTTGACTCCCTAAACCAGGACAATCAGACAAAGGACGTTTGGAAATTCTCTTGTCATTTGGTCACCATGTCAACAGAGGCACACTCCTACATGCCCCCTCCTGTCAGGGAGATGTAGAGAGTGAGGAGGTCCCTCCTGAGCCCCATTTTCTGCAGGCTGAGCCCCCCCAGCCCCTCCTCACAGAGCTGACTCTCCCACCCCTCGGTGTCTCCCTTCCAGACCTGGACTTGAGGCACCTCCCCGGGGAAAGCCCAGCCAGGCAAGGAGGATCCATCACTTCCCTGAGCACAGCTCAGCTTGGCCAGCTTTAAGAGAGCTGGAACGCTGTAAAAAGAAGAAGGAAGCAGGTTTTGTGGAGCACGTTGTCATTCAGGAGAGCGCACTGTCACCTCCTGAGGTGACACACTCTATTAACAAGGTGATATTAATAGGCAGATCCTACATGCAGAATTTCACCCACAGAACTGCAGTGACGTTTAACCTTGTGCCAAGTGCGCAGCAAGCTGATTATTTTAATTACAGGGTGGGTTGGTTTATTTTTTTTCTTTCCCTGTCGCAGTTCCATTACGAGCTCCAACCAAACCACTGGAAAGCTGAAGGCGAGGAGGGGCCCATGGCAGCATCCACCATCCTCGTGCAGTTAGGAGTTGGTCACCTGAGGTCGCCTCCCAGCCCCAAATCACTGCTCAAGCCTCTCTGTGCAACACTGCTGTGACATTTAACGCTCAGTACGGGGCAACTCGCACTTGTTGGACATAAAACATCTACATTTGCACCAGAGCTTGGAGCTGGGCTTTTGGATTCCACCAAAGACGTGGAAAACCCACATTTGCTTCACAGATAAACCCAAACACGGTGTTTTTGAGAACCCCCATGCAACAACCAACACTTTTTTTTAATTGTTCCTTAACTTCCTATCTGCAAATCTGCAGAGCACTCTAACATAATCAGGTCCTCTGCACAAGGGATTAGCAGGCTTATATCCCGTGGATCCAATCAGGAAAGTCTATCAGCAAAACATACTTATGTTGATACAGCTATTATAATCTGCATAATTCTTCTGAGTTCACATACTTAATGGATAGCAAACAGAGTCATTACTGCTGCAACTTCCATCCGTAGGATCTCTACGAGCCATTCACCGCCGTGTTTTTTATTATTCATAGCTTTAGTTATTGATTTTCAGGAGAAGATACATGCTTTTAAGCACCTTAAAAGCAAGAGAGGAAAACAAATAGCACTATTCCAAGATTAATACGCCGCTCATAATAAAAGTATGGCTGTCACATCGCACGGGGTTGAGCCGGTGGAACCTTGACAAATTCTGTGCAGAATGGCTGAGTCGCTTAAGCAGCTCGTTAAATAATTTAAAGGCAAGTTTTACTGGAGGCAGGAAAGTTCTTCCCCAAATCCACTTCCTTTGATTTATGGGTCTGGAGTAAGTTAATCAACACAAGTTGGTGCTGCATCCCAGAAGGGCACAGACCGTGTGGAGGGTTTGAGGGACATGGAATATAGGATTTGATGAAGTGTGATGCCCCTGTGGACCAAGGATTCCAAGCCATGGGGCAGCTGACAAGCTTGGATGCAGTGATTATCCATGCTCAAGTCATGGGACACCAGGAATCCTCAGGGTGGGGCACATAAACCTGGAAAGTGCAAGGACAACTCGTCCTTCCCCTTTGCCAGCTCTCCAAAACAGGATTGATCCCAAACACTTGATTATGACCCAACATCCGCCCAGAGTCAGGACTGGCTATGAAGAGACTCCACTCTTTGCTCTAATGGGTTACCACAGCAAACTCCTGGAATCATTTAGGTTGGAAAAGCCCTCTGAGATCATCCTGTCCAATCCTTAAACCCAGCACTGCCAAGGCCACCACTCACCACGTTCCCAAGTGCCACACCTGCACAGCTTTTAAACCCACTCAGGGCCTGAGGCCTTCTGGGCTACCTAAAAACAGAGGCCACACAGAATTAAGAGAATAAAAAGCAGTTCTTTTTACTGAAGGGCCTTCAGGTACATTTAGGGCAGATGAGGCCCCCCCCAGGGCCTACACTCAAAAAATGGACTGAGGTTTTCACATTTTTATAAATTTGGTCCATTTGCATATTGGGGGTGAATCTCTCAATTACAGCTTCAGCTAATGAAGTCATTTACCCCAAGTTTGCTCCCCCAGCTCACTTTTGTTTCCATCTCTGGGGCCTGAGGCAGTGAGGGGTCCTTGATTCCAGGCCTGGAGAGGAATTGTTGTGTCTGCCCAAAATGGGGAAGCAGCAGCTCACACTGGATATGGAGTTTGGAGTTCTACACTAAAGGATTGCAGGATTACAAACAGATGAAAAATAGAAAAGCTAAAACCCTAAGGCATCAGGATGGTGACACCACCACTGCCCTGAGCAGTCTGTTCCAATCCTTCCAGTGAATAAATTCTCCCTCATATCCAACCTAAACCTCCCTGGAACAACTCGAGGCCATTCCCTCTCATCCTGTGACTTTTTCCCTGGGAGAAGAGAGCAGTCCCCACCTCACTGCAGCCCCTGCTCTCCCTCCCCTGGCAGACAGAGCTCCTCAGACAGGTGTTTTATATTTTTATAGAAATATATACCGTTATAATATACAGTATTAAATATGTAAAATATAGTATTATATATTATATATATGGTATCTATTATATTTATTATCATATATTATACNNTTATGTATAATATAATTACATATAATGTTTGTATAATTATGTGTAATATCATTATTATGTCTTATATAATAATATAATATATTATATATATTTATTATATATATACATTTATATAATATATGGTGTCATTTACAGTATATATAAATATATATAAATATATCTACTGTTTAATATCAGTGACTGTGGAGAACTCTCGTGCTGGAGGGTTACCAGGAGCTGCTTTGTTCTGAGCACCTCCCCTCCTGAGCTCACGAGGCTCTTCGCTCCTTGTACTCTGCATTTCTCCATCCATAATAAGCTGTCAGATTCCTGGGTTGCACCTGTTATAAATTAAACCCTTAATTGGCCTCTCTTCCCAGCCCAAGTCAGGAGCAACAGCTCCCAACGGGTCCCTCACACCACAGGAAGAGTCAGAACCTGCCCAAGGACCTCTCCCACGCGCAGTAAAAAAGCCACTGGGGGAACAGGGATGTTTGTCACCGCTGGAATCGTGATTAAAAAGTGTTGGCAGCGCTCTGGCAGCTCAGCATCCTCCAGCTGATAAACAGGCAAGGCTGCTCAGCTCAGCAAAACTCGCAGCAGCCCCAGATCTCCTGCAGAGAAGGAAAGGAAACAGCTGGGAAGGGCTGGAGGCAAAGGGGAAACTGAGGCACGAGGTTTTACCTGCAGCGTGCCCAGCGTGGGGAGACCCAGCAGGAGAGGAGGTTGGGAATGTCTCAGAGGGTTAATCCTGGAGCAGGAGGGACCCCTTGGGAAGGCTGCCCTGGAGCAGAGGCTGGGCAGAGTCACAGAATAAAGCAGGGATTTATTAAAAGCATTTCCTCCATGGATCCACCTTGGGCAGCACAAGAGCCCAGCCAGGGCTGCACCCAAGAGGAACCAAAATGGGCACAAAATGGACACCGGGCACGGCTCTGGCACTTTGATCAGTTCTGCTCCATTTGCATCTTGGAGTTCATTGTCCAGTTCCAGCTTTAGCCCATCCAGTCCCATCCTTCTTGTTTTTCTCTCCTCAGCCCACGTTGTTTGTGCTCTTGGGCCTGAGGTTTGGATCATTTGTCCTTGGTCCCCAGCTGGAGCAGGAATTGTTTTGTGTCCCTGCTCTGTGCACAGAGCTCACCATGCCCTGATATGAAGCTCAGAACTGCACACTAAAGCAGCACAGAACCTGAAAAATATAAAAACTAAAACCTGAGGCAGCAGGAGAAGCCAGGCTGAGCTTAGTTAACCCCGAAAAACTCAAGCTGTCCCTCAGCTGTGTATTTTGGAGTGCGCTTTGGAGCCAGCAGCAGCTCACTAGCTACACTCCTGAAAATAATCAGAGCTGCTTCAGCATTTATTGGCACCCACCTGACCCAGGGTACCAGGCACTGGAGCTTGTTTAACATCAGTATCTACAGCATAACACACAAACGAGGGTGGGAGCAGCCAGAGCACGAGGGGCACAGCACAGGCAGCTCCAGAACCCACAAACACCCCTGGATGTGCAGGAATCCATCACCCCTCTGCTTCCTACAGGATGCAGCCTGCAAAGAGCCCGTTTAAAAGTCTAAAAATAGCACCCTTAAAAAAAAAATCAAAAAACCCATGAAAACTCAGATTCAAGCAGAAAGGTTTTGATTCAAAAATAAGGTTTTGATTAAAGCCAGATTTCTTTGGTGCCTTATCTTCCTGCAGTAAGGAGCACACAAGCTCAAAGGCACTCTCAAAACTGACGTATTTGGGGCGACTTCTGCTCTCTCACAAAATTCTCCACTAGAAATGAACAATTCCACCTCAGGATTCCCATCCCAGCCAGCTGCAGCACCCAAATCCCACCCCACGCCCACTGCTACAGCCAGCAGTAACCTCTGTTCCCACTTCCAGTTCATTTTTTGCACTTAACACCAGCCCAAGAGCCAGAATCACCCAGGGGAGGCAGCAGAAAGCCCCTGGCAACTTCTGGAGGTGGCAGCTGGGGAGTTTTGCAGCACTTTTGGAATCCAGGGCACAGAGAATGTCTCTCTGCCTGTTTTATTAACAATAACAATTAATAATTGAATAATAATGAATAGTAATATATATAAAACATAAGATATTATATATTATTACATAATATATTATATGCTATGTAATATATATTACATATTA
>VWZP01006617.1:787301-838522 GCA_013396995.1 Dicaeum eximium
AATAATAATAATAATAATAATAATAATAATAATAATAATAATAATAACAACAATAATAATAAAAATAGTAACTATAATGATAATAATAATAATATTTTTTATAACTTAAATGTGTTACGAGCTCTCCGGTGAGACCTCCGGGCCGCTGGGGAGCGCTGTGGGGAGGCAGCACCGGAAGCGGAAGCTCTGGCGGAAGTGGCGGCGGTGCCGGCGGAGGGCCCGGGCGGGGAGTCGGGCCCGGGGCTCCCAGTGCGGCGCGTTCGGCCCCGCGCTCCGGCCCCTGCGGGCTGGCTGTCGGTGCTCGCTCAAGGGGTCTGGGCGGTGGGGGCTCGACGTACGCGGTGAGGGACCCGCCCCAGCGCCCGGTGAAGGGTCCGTTCAGTGGAGTCCCTGTGGATACCGGATCAGGGGTGCCGGTTTGCTGGGCTCTGTGAGCCCCAGTGCCCGCAGAGAGACCCGGCGTGGCGGGATCCGTGCCTCTCCCCGGTGCCCGGTAAGGGGCTGAGCCGTGCCAAGCCCCAGCTCGGTGTGGGGGGGCTCTGCTCGGTCTCGGTGCCTGACGGGGAGCCCGTTGTGGGGGACCCGGGGGGCTGTGCCCGGAACCCAGCCACGGGTCCGGTCTGCCGGGTTGTGTGAGCCCCGCTGCCCGGTCAGGGAGCTCGGGGGTCTCTGCCCGGCCCAGGGAGGGGCCCGGATCTGCCGGGCTGTGTGAGCCCCGCTGTGCGGTGAGCGAGGCCGGGGGCTCTGCCCGGCCGGGGCCCGGATCTGCCGGGCTGTGTGAGCCCCGCTGCCCGGTCAGGGAGCTCGGGGGTCTCTGCCCGGCCCAGGGAGGGGCCCGGATCTGCCGGGCTGTGTGAGCCCCGCTGTGCGGTGAGGGAGGGCGGGGGCTCTGCCCGGCCGGGGCCCGGATCTGCCGGGCTGTGTGAGCCCCGCTGCCCGGTGAGCGAGGCCGGGGGCTCTGCCCGGCCCGTGGCCCGGATCTGCCGGGTTGTGTGAGCCCCGCTGTGCGGTGAGGGAGGGCGGGGGGCTCTGCCCGGCCGGGGGAGGGGTGCGGCTCTGCTGGGCTGCGTGAGCGGCAGCGCCCGCGGAGGTTTCGGGGTGCTTGAGCCCCGCTCCCCGCTCCGGCAGCCCGGTGTGAGTGTCCTGGCGAGCCCCCGAGCCTGCTGAGGGTGTGAGCCCGCTGCCCCCCCGCCATGCCGGCCCAGCGCCCCTCGGGGTCCCGCCGGCCGCTGCTGGCCCTGCTGGTGGCCCTGGGCTGGCTGCTGGCGCTGCAGCTGCTGCTGGACGTGCGGGCGCTGGCGCTGCTGTGCGGGGCGCTGGCCGTGCTCGGGGGCTGGCTGGGCCCCCCGGCCCTGAGCCCCCGCGGCCGCCGCCTGCGCCTGGAGCGCTTCGTGAGCTCCCTGCGCGCCCCGGCCGGCAGCGCTGCGGACGAGGCCCGCCTGCAGAAGGAGATCGCCGGCACCGTGCGGAAGGTGGTGCGGGATTTCGTGGCCTCCTGGTACCGCACGGTGAGCAGAGAGCCGGCCTTCGAGGCCGAGGTGGAGAGGGCCATGCTGGGGCTGGCGGCGGAGCTGAGGCGGCGGATGAGGCGGGTGGACCGGCGAGCCCTGGCCCGCCGCCTGCTCCTGCTCTGCGGGCAGCACCTGCAGAGCTTCCTGCGGGCAAGGGACGCCCTGAGGGCCGAGCCCAAGGGCGGCCGGACGCTGTGGAGGGAGTACAGCCGGCTGGCGGGGCCGCACCCCGCCCTGCAGAGCCCCGCGGCCGAGGTGCGCTGTGCCCGCGCTGCTGTGGACGCGCTGCTGCGGGCGCTGGTGCCGTGGCCGCACCTGGAGACGCGGACGGGACGCTTTGTGGTGGTGGAGCTGGTGGCCTGCAACGTGCTGCTGCCGGCCGTCAGGAAGATGTCTGATCCCGACTGGATCAACCTGCTGCTCATTGGGGCGTTTTCCAAGAAGCCCCGCGCTGGGAAGCCCCACCCCGCACCCCCGGTGCCCGATTCCTTGCCTTTCCCGGCGCAGACCGACCCAGCTCCCGCCGGGCTACCCCTGTCCCCGAGGGCTGGGGAGGGGCTCAGGAGAGAGGCAGGGGCTGCTGGAGAGGAGGGAGAGGAGGTGAGCAGGTCATGCCATGCAGAGGAACCCTTCCTGCGGCCCCACGCCCTGGGATCCCTCTTCCCCTGTGAGGGTTTGGAGCTGGAATCCCCCGCGCCTGACGTGGGCCAGGACGTGGAGCTGCTGGCTCCTTCCCCCGCTGGAGAGCTCCTTGATGAGCCCCCCCAGGACCCCTCTGTGCCAGAGGGAGCACCTGCCTCGGAGGATGGCACAGGGGACCTGGACCAGGGCCCTGGCCCCAGCTCGGATGCTGGCCTGCTTCCCACCTCTGCTTTGAGCTCCTGCCCTGACATCCAGATTGAGCCAGCGGTTGAGAAGGAGGAGGAAAGCCCAGCTGTCCCCAGGAGGTTCTCCTCACAAAGACCCTCCAGCCTGGGGAGAGATCTGGGGGCAGCAGAGGGCCCGGCGCAGTTTCCCCCAGAGCCTGGGCAGAGCCTGCCCCTGCTCTCATCCTCCCCCACAGCTGCCATGAGCACCTTCAGCTTCGAGCCCCTGAGCAGCCCCGAGGGGCCGGTGCTCATCCAGAACCTGCGGATAACCGGGACCATCACTGCCCGCGAGCACAGCGGCACCGGCTTCCACCCCTACACCCTCTACACCGTCAAGGTAGGGGCTCCCAGCACAGCCCTGCCACATCCCTGCTGCCCCCCAGGCTGGTGCTTGGAGCTCAGGGCTTGCTCTGTGTGTGTCTCCACAGTAAATTTTGTCTGGTAGTGGGGAAATACTGGGCACCGGGTAACCACAGTTTGGGAGTAGCATAGGGCTTCCTGTGGGGCTGGTTGAATCTTTTCCTGCTTTTGTTCTGTCACGATTGGTTCCTTCATCTTTGTGTGAGGAATTGCTGGGTGGGGCCTGGGGATTGAGGGGCCAGCAGGGAACGGGATTGTTTTAGGATGTGTCAGGATGATGCCTTTGCCTTTCTCCTCAGTATGAGACAGCCCTGGAGAGCGAGGCGGCGGGCAGCCTGCAGCAGGTGGCTTACCACACCGTGAACCGCCGCTACCGCGAGTTCCTCAACCTCCAGACCAGGCTGGAGGAGAAGCCGGAGCTCCGCAAGCTCCTGAAAAGTCAGTGCCTGCAGTAGCTCCCCGAGAAACTCCTTCTCTCTCTTGTCCCATTCCCTGTTCCTCTGCTGCCAGGGTTTCCTGCCCTGCTTGTGCAGCTCTGGCTGCTGGGCTGTGTCTCCTGCCCACATCCTCCACTGTTCTGTGCAGAGCTGGCTGGAGGAATGATTTACCTCTTCTGGAAGCAAATTCCAGTGTTTCAGAACATTCCTCTTCCCATTCCACACCAGTGGGCTTTGTAGTTTTGCACCATAACAATGGATAGAAACACTGATGTCTGTATATTGCCTTGGGCTGATGCCAGGCAGTGTGTGGGGATAGCCTTAATCATTAGAGCATTAAGGTTTTAATAAACACTAAAATCTGTATTTAGAGTTTAAGATTTTAAAATTTTAATTTTTAATCTTGAAAATTTTTAGATTTTTAAGATCTAAAAGTCTTTTAAATTAAGGTTACTCTAATTTTGCAGTTTTCTCAAGCTTGGCAGTGGGTTTGTTTCCTTTGTAGACATCAAAGGCCCAAAGAAACTGTTCCCTGATCTGCCATTTGGAAACATGGACAGCGATAAAGTGGAAGCCAGGAAAAGTCTGCTGGAATCTTTCCTGAAGGTGAGATGTTTGTGTGCCCCTGTGAGCTAAAAGCAGAGCTCAGGACAGCTTTGTGCAGACACTGGAGCACACCATGTCTCTTCCACATTGCATGACCAGATTGGGAGCTTGACTTTGAAATTTCCATCTGTCCTTGCAGCAATTGTGTGCAGTCCCTGAGATTGCAAACAGTGAGGAGGTGCAGGAATTCCTGGCCCTCAACACCGACGCCAGGATCGCCTTTGTCAAGAAGCCCTTCGTTGTCTCCAGGATAGACAAGGTGGGAAAAGTGGGGAGCTGCTTACCTGAGCCCTTCCAGCTGCCCCAGAGATGTTTCCTAGGCTTCAGTGTCTCCTAGGAGCCAAAACCCTTTCTTTGTAGCTGGGCTCAGCTTGCCCAAAGCTACAGAGGGTCAGAGCTCATGTTAAAGAGCCTATTTCATAGAAAATCCAGTGCAGGTCTCAAAGCTCCTGATACATTTAAGTAGCAAGGATCAATGCAGTAATGAAAGGCAGTGCTGGCTTTGCAGATCGTTGTCAATGCCATCGTGGACACCTTGAAGACAGCGTTCCCCAGGTCAGAGCCCCAGAGCCCCACGGAGGAGCTGAGTGAGTCGGAAGTGGATGGGAAATCCCAGACAGACGGGAAGAAAGCGACCAAGTAAGGGCTCCCTCAGCTTTGCAGAGCAAGGAATTAATGCATAAACTGAGCCCAGGGTGGGGAAGAGCTCACTTGGTGCTTTGTGTTGGGTAGTAAATTCTAGCATACTCTAGCTGAAGTACTTTCTCCTTCCCTTGCTGAGCACAACTGTTTGAGCTCCAGTTTATCTAAAAGGTTTCCCAGGAATGCTCAGGTTTGCACAGAAGGTGGGTTTCTTCCTAAGGGAGCTCTGAGGTGCTGCCATTTGCCAGCAGAGACACTAATGCTCCTGGGGAATTGCTTTTTAACCTTAAACATGTGCGTTGCTTATATATGCAGGGACTGATTGCAAAATACAGCTGTAAATTATCTACCTGAAGGTTCCCTCCTGCCTCTCCCGTGTGTTCCACACAGTGGCCTTGCCCAGAAAACATTTAAATAGCTATTTATGAGTAATATTAAGATGGTTTCATGTATGTTCCTCACCAAATGTTGGTGCTGCTGACAGTGCCCAGTGTCATTGTGATTGTCTCATCACTGGTTGTTCCCTCACCAAGGATTTCTGCACAAGTATGGCTTTGTCTTTCCAAAAAATGATGTTTTGCTGGAAAAAGCTGCTTTGGACAGAAAGACAAATGCAAAAAGTACAAGTTTGGAACCATTTTGGCTGAAAAGGACATTCCTTAATGATAAACAGGCTATTTTTCAATTTGTCCCAAAATCCCAATGTCCCTTCTTTTTGTCAGTGTTTATAATTGGATTTCACAATCCTGCTGAGTGTATTTCATCTCAGAGGCTTTTCTGAGCACTTCCCTGTGTGTGCTGCAGTGCTCACACCTTGCTGACATCTGCCTACATCTCCCTGTCAGCTTCTGTGTAACACCTCCCCTGTGGAATGCAGGAAACCTTGGCTCAGCTCAGGTGTGTGAGGAAAAGTGCTTCAATGCTCCTGTTGTGTGGTTTCACTGCCACCTCTTAGTTTTCCTGGGGCAGACTGTTCTTTTGAGCCAGTTCAGGTCTAATCAGATTTCTTAGCTTGGATGTGGACAACAGTAACAGGTCATGGGGCTTGGCTGAGGCTGGAAAAGTCATAACTCACAGCTTGCAGAGAAAACTGACTGTGCCATGGCTCTGCTTTTCAGGTCCAGGCTGAGGTTCTCATCCAGTAAAATCACTCCAGTGCTGAGTGTGAGTGAAGCTCACGACAGGATCGTGTACTCCATCAGGGAGGGCAGTGCTGTAAGTTCAGATGCTCTTGTCATCCTTTCACCACCCCAATCACAGCCTTGTTTGGGAATAATCAGCATCCACCAGGCTTGTGGCTGCTGCAGCCTTGTTGCCACATGCCAGCTCTTTGCAGAAGGACAGTAAGCAGCCCTGGTTGTGCTGTTGGCTACACCTGGGTGCAGACCAGGAGGTGGGAGCTTGTCTGGGCACTGCAGACCCCAGGCTCTGTGGCACTGACATGCTTTTGTAGGTCTCTGGCACCCTGTCGCTGGCTGCTATGGAATCCTTCATCCAGAAGCAGGAGAAGCTGCTGGAAGCAGTCCCCAGCAAAGCTCCTGAAGGTGAGGGAGGCAGAGAAGCCAAGGAAATCTCTGTGCAGGAAGAGATGGATGGGCTGAGCGCACCGGAGCAGGGAGCTCATCTGGACACTGACTCTGGTGAGCTCAGCCCCTCTCTCAGTGCTTGAATTTCTCTCCCTCAGCACCACAGCAGCTCCAGCATCTGCAGGTTCAGCTTGAAAAGTCTTCAGGGCCTGCTCTCCTGCCTGTTGCATCTTGATTGAAGGAAAAGCAAATTAGGTTTTCCAGTGCTGTTTGGTGATTGCTCTGGGCGTTGTTGCTGGCAGACATGTTCTGTTCTTCTCCTATAGACAAAGGTTTGCTTTCCCTTATTGTGCAAACCACCTCATGTTATGATCATTGGTGGGAGCAAATTGGGTTTTGGCTCAGTTGTGTCACTGCAAATCTTCACTTTGGTGTGCTCAGCACAGTCACTGCACAAAGAGGTTTCTTAAGGACATGCTGCTTTAACTGGCAATGTTCTAAAATCAAGCTCTTACAAACTAAAATTGGCCAAATTACAGTTTCCTGGTAGTTTCCAGTTAGCCTTGATATGTCCATACACTATGAAAGGACCTTTTGAGATTAAGTTTACATAGATTTGATGGGAGTAGCACAAATGTAATCTTAATTCAAGGAATGATGTTCCCTTTCTGCTTCTAGTACCCTCCTCTGAAGCACAGGGGTGCCCCAGAACAGTTACAAGATTATCCTGAACACATGCAAAAATATGTTCTCCAATCTTTTTCTTGGAATAGCTGAGCTGTATCAGCTGGAACTTCCCAAAAACTTCTCTCCAGTGGTTCAAGTTTGGCAAGCTCTGACTGAAAGCACGTGTTTGTGACAGGATGGGCCTGGTGTTCTGAAACCCAGCCTGTGCTACCAGCTTTGCCTGAAATCTTGGAACACATGCCCATGGTTCTGGGGAAGCAGGACTGGAGTTGGAGGCCAGGGCTCTGCACAGAGCAGGCCAAGTTAGCTGAACTCTGGGGGAAATGGAATGTCAGTGATCTCAAATGCTTGCAGGTCTGGGATGCTTCAGGCTGGGCTGGCAGGGTGAGGGGAACAAATGTCTGGATAAAAAGGCAAACCCATGTCCCTATCTGCTCATGGAGTGACTTCTGGGAAGTGGTTGGCCAGCAGCTCTCTGAGGAAGAGGATTTGGATGCTGTGGGAATAAACAGCTTGCTGAGGATGCTCCCTGTGTGAGGTTATGGGGAAGCTGAGAACAGCCTGCTCCAGCCTCTGTACTGGGAAGTCAAGTCTTCCAAAGGGGGACAAAACACATGGACAGTAACTTATGCATGGCCGAGAGCAAGAGGTGCCAAGTGCCTTGTCTTTTCCAAGTGAAATCCTGGAATTAATTAGTCCAGCTTTTAGGAAGAGGAAGAGCAGAGAATGAGAGGTGTGGGATCCAGAATCCCTCTTCCCTTTATTTCCAGTAGTAAATTGTGAGTGTAAATTGTCTCTGTAGACAGAGAGGTTGGAAGATGAGGCATGAGGGCAGCCAGATTAGGAAAGGCTGCTGCACAGGATCTCACCTGGACAACAGAGCTGAGGCAGCAGCCTCAGGTCGGGGTGGTGGCCTGGGAGTGGCTGTCTGGGGCAGCTTTGTGGCACATCAATGAGCTTGTTCAGCACAATGCCTCAGGGCCAAACAGCATGAAAGTAATTCCTTAGCAAGTAGAAACTGTTTTTGCTGAAGGTTCTGACATCCTCCTGTGGATCAGAGGGAGGTTTGGTGTCCCAGGTCTGTGACAGCAGAGATATTTGGGTAGGTGTGTGGGTTGTGTTTTAACTGGTAAATCTGGTTTATCCAGATGTGTTTCATCCCCCTTCCTGCCAAGACTGGGACCTGCCACACGATGGCAGCCCGCAGCCACCAACAGAGCCTCGTGCCTGGAAAACGGCTGGAAGAAGGGAAGGGAATGGTGAAGACCAGGATCATAGTCCTCAGCAGTGAACCTCTTCCTGGCTACAGTCACCACCTGCTTTGTCACCTGTTCTGGGCACATGGCCATCCCTGTGCGTGGACTGGGATTTGATAATCCCGCTGTTTAATTGAGAAGGAACTGAGCCTTTGGTGCAGCCCTTGGGGCTGCCTGGATGAGGTGGAAATCTGAGTGGGGAGGGCAGGGTCCCAGGCTGTGTGGGCTGCAGCAGGTCATCTGTGTGTGCACAAAGGGCCAGGCTGGGGAGGAAAGAATGATTTGGGATGATGCTTTTCACCAGATTTACCCTGAGGTGGCTTCTTCACTTGCCCCTCCTCTCCCTCCTGGCAGACTCTGAGACAGCTTTGGCTGACCTGGCCCTGGATGTGCTTCGTCTGGTGCTGGTGGATCACTGGAGCTGGCTGTGCACAGAGAACATGCAGAAGGTCTTCAACCTGCTCTTTGGGACCCTCGTTCAAAGGTAAGGGCAGAGTGACCAACCTGGCTGCTCTGGGAGAGGCATTCCCTTTGGAGTCCCAGTGGGAAGTGGAGCTCGTGCCTGAATGCAGATAAATGCTGTGTGTGCATCAACCAACAAGGTTCTGGAAAGCAGGTGCTCCATGAATGTGGAATGAACACCTTGGAGATGTGCACCAGGAGCTGTTTCTCTGTGAGCAGTGGTGCAGCCTCCTGTCCCTTGATATCAGGGAAAAGGAAGATCCAGCCCTGGGAGTGGAAGTCTTGGTTCATGCAAGCAGTGCCCAGCTCTGTGGCTCTCCAGGGAGGATTGGCCTCCTGGTCTCTTGCTGCCAAGGGCTTCAGCTTGTTCCTTCTGTAGAAGTAGAATAAACAGGCCCAGGGAACAGTGACTGTCAGTGACAGCTCAGAGTGTAGTCTCTGCTCTCACTGCTGCACCCCTCTGCTCTGCCTGTGCCTGGGGCAGGGACCCACACATGGAGTAGGGACTGCTTTCCTTTCCAGCTGGGATGGACTTGCCAAGCTTTCCTGGGGCCAGTGCCTCTGGGTGGTAAGGCTCAAGGCCAAGACACACAAACAGAGAATTCCTGAGTTTTGGTGTAGGTTGGTGACTATCACTAGCTGAGGATGTAGTTTTTTAGAGTACAAGGAAAGCCTTCCCTGAAGGGCTTGGGAAAGTCTTGGAGCAGTGCTTTTCCCACTCCTGCTCCCTTTCTTCTCCCACAGGCATCCAAAGCCAGCATCAGAATGTGCAGGGCAGCTCATTATAACCGAGCTGGTAACTTAAGCTGCCTTCAGCAGAGATTGCCAAAGTGCTTTGAGGTCAAGGACTGCTGCCCTTCAGTCCTGGTCTGTTCCTTCAGTGGCAGGAGGTGGGGGCCACTCCCACTGCTCCAGAATGGGCTCTGGTCTCTTGGGAACGAGCTGCAACCCAATCCGTGTGTGTAAGCACGGAGCTATGAGAGCTTCAATAGGCACATCATCACCTCCTAATAAGCTGTGTCCTGGTCACCCAGGGAGCCTGCAGCACCCACACGTGGCATTGGCATTTTCCACTAGAGAGGTTGGGATACACACAGCACACCCTGGCTCTGGAAGGTGGAGGAGCTCCCCGAGTTGTGCTGGTGGATTGTGTGAGGCGGAATGTGTTTGTAGCTGCTCTACTTGAACAGGTCAGAGTGACCTGGGCACAGGTGCTGCAGGCAGAGCTTTGGCTGGGGGAAATATGGGGAAGCCCTGGGACTTCTTGGTGTCCCCATCAGTTCAGGGTGCAACTACAACCTCTTGAACAAACCCTGTGTCCATGCTGAAATCCGCGTGTTGAGGCTGGCTCTGCTCTTGTTCTGCAAGTATCAGGAATCCCAGGGGACAGGGGAAAGAGCTGCACAGTGGGGTCTGACCTGTCACCAGCAGGATGGTGTTGCACCTGGATTGCTGCAAGAAACATTTTCCTCCCATTTCTGCTGCCTGTAGTTACCTGCACAGTGGAGAACTGGGAATGGGGAGCCTTCCTGCTGTTTGCCATTCACCCTGTCCCTGAGACTTGTACTCACTCTTGGCCCAGCTGGTCACTGCTGTCCTGGGCAGTCCAGAAGGTGTCTAGCTCAGACCTGCCTTTCCAGGGACACAGTGTGGATTTGGTGACATTTCTCTTCCATTTTAGTGAAATCACTGCTGATCACAGACCTGGCACTGCCATTCTGGTTGGCGCTGTGTCTGGGAACCCTTTACAGAAGGGAAAAGTACCAGGAACTCCTCTGGGAGCATCTGCTATTCAAGGAATTGGTGTTCCTGCCTCTGAGAACAGGCAGACAAATATGGGACAGCAGATGGATTTGCATCGTGTCCTCAACCATTGCTGGTCACAAAGTATGAGTGGGCATCATCCCTTCAAGAGATGAGATCCCTGCCAGTGGCTGGGTTAGGTGGTAGGGGATGGAAGGGAGGTGTCCTGGCAGTGTTTGGAGGGGCTGCCAGCTTGTGTCTGGGGAGTAGGTGCTGCTCCTGCTGCCTTCTTGCAGCTGCCAGATGATGATTCTGCTCTGGCATGAGATACTCGGTGCAGAGTGATAGAAATGACCACAAACCGACAAAACTCACACCAAGAACGAGATCCAGCTTCTCCCAAGAGCCAGTCCCCTCTTCTTGGAGGACTTTCTGCCTTGGGCTGGCAGTGCCGTCAGAGATTGCCATGACCACACTGTTACCGATTGTGGGGCCTCCAGAGCTGCTCCATTCCCTGTTCTCTGCAAGGAGCATCCCACCACACTCCTCCTTCCCCCTTCTCCTCAGCTGGGACAGCTGGAGCCAGGCCCCATCCGTCTCCCTGCCTGTCCGTTCCACGGCAGTGGGAGAGGAAGGCTCCATGACCGAAAAAGGGATTGTTGAGTAAAGGCGGCCGCGTGTGCGAGCCCGGATCCGCACTGCGCTCATCCCATTATGTAACAGGGAGTGATCCTTTTTTGGAGCTGAACGGAGAGGCGGATGGAGGGGAGGTGGAGGTGGAGGGGTGGCAGTGGGAATGACCCTAGGGCCGGGATTGCTTCCAGCAGCCTCTCTGCGTGCTGGGGCTGTGCCTGTAAACAAACCCGCTCCCGCCTCCGGCCGGCTCCGCTTCCCTCCCGCGGGCTGGACAGGATCATCTCCTCTTCCCCTGGGAGGCTGCAGCAGGAACCTGCTGGCAGAGGGAGGAGATGGGGCTGTGCTGGGCTCCAGTGGTCGGTGCAAGAGCTAAGAAGCATTTGGAGAATGTGGGTGCTTTTTAGAGCCTTGTGAGTCAAAGAGGTGTTAAAAATAGGCGGCAAACACGCGAACCACGCCGTGCTGTGACCCCACACCCTGCCCTCAGCTGGCCCCACAGTGGCCACAGCTCTGGGGTCTGCCAGTGCCCTGCAGAGCTGGGGACAGTGCTGGGGCCAGGGTGACAGCCATCACCTCTGCTTCCCTTTCCAGAGGGGAGCCCAGCAGAGTGCCAGCATCCCAAGGATGGGCCTGGGAGTATTCGAGGGGCAGATCCTGGTCTGTACGCTTTTCCTGGCTCCTTCCCATGCAGCACAACAGAAACCCATGGCCACAAAGCACTGAGTGGGGGGAGGGTGTCTCAGCACACCCTGGCTGTCTGTGCCCTGGAACCTGAGCAGGGCTGGGGCACAGAGTCTGTGCCAGGCTCGGAAGTGCCTGTCCCTGAAAGGAGCGTGTGGAACTCCTCAGGCAGCTTTGCTGCTGTCGTGTTCCACTGAGCCTGAGCTAAAATAAATGCAAATCATCCCTGTCTTAGCCACGAGCTCAGCAGTGCTTGGCTTGCTGTTTGCTTTGGGTCATTCCCGTGCTCCTCCAGGCTTTGTCCATGTGCCCTCATCCCTTGGCCAAACTGGAGGATTTGAGGAGATGACATTCCAGTCTGTGTGAGCTGTAGGTGGAGAGCCAGGGATGCTTTGAGACTGATTGCAGGTGACCATCATGCTTTTGAGAACTGGTTCTTGCAAGTTCATGCTGTCACCTTGCTGTTGGGCTCTTCTGGTGTCAGGCTGGGTGTCACAGGCACTTGTAAGTCAAGGAGGTCTGGAGGTCAGGATCAGAGAGCTGCTGGCTGGGTGCTTTTCTCTGATTTTCTCTTCGGTTTTCTTTGATCTCTGTGCCAACAGAACTGGCACAAAGACCCTTGGCAGCCACCTTGATCCTCTTGACTGGAAAGTGCCACCAGCAAGGAGTGGTGCCTGACCCTCTTCAGTGTCCCTGAGTAAGCCTTGAGCAGCCAAGCACCCCTGGGCTGGCAGTGCTGGGAGCACAGTGGCCATGGGCAGAGAGTTCTGCCAGCCCTGGAGCCATGAGGGGCCATGTCTGACAGCTGAGACAATGCTCCCACTTCCTTTGGCTTCCTGGCTCTAGGTCCCACTCCAGCCTCAGGCAGTGCCTCTGAGCTGTGCTGGCAGAAACAACCAGGCAGAAATGCAGTATCAATGCAGCTGGGACATCTGCATCCACTCATTCTCCTGGTTTGTAACATGGAGAGGGGATTTGGGCATGTTTGATGAGGACCTTTGCAGCTGCACACAGAGGGGCTGTGCTGGCAGGCCCAGGCGTGTGGCAGCAGTCCCTGTCCCTAAAAACAAGCCCAAAAGCAGCACCAGAGTTGGGAATTAGGGGAACCAACCCCATGGCATGTGTTGTTTGTAGCCGTGAGGAGCAGCAGGAACTGCAGCCTGTGGTATGTCAGTAAAAGTGATTTCAGGACTGTGTGTCTTCGTGTGTATATGTAAAGTAAATAAAATCAGCTTGGAAATGGGCCTTGATTCAGTTGTCTCCAAGCACCTGGAAATTTTGGATCTGGCTTTGAATCTCTGTCCCAAACAAAATTTTTTTCCCTCTTCTAGAAGCAGCATTCTTCCAAAAACAGCCACTAGAATGAAGCCAGCACTCCATGCTTTGATAATAATTGCAACATTATTTTAACTCTGATTCCGTTTCAATGGCTACACATGCCAACTTTCTTCCTGGATTTAAAAAAGCTCCACAACTCCCTATTTCAAAAAGAACGAAGAAGAAAAGGATTGAGTGGAAGTAATGTCTCCCTGTTGGTTTTAGTTTTCCCTGGTTTTAGAAGGGTTAATAGTGGATTTATGTATTTTGATTCTGAAGTGGGCTAATGAAGCAATTGTTCCAAGCAGGGCCTGGCTGAGGCAGCCTGGCCTCTCCCTGGGGCACCACTGGGAGCTTAATTGGCTCAATAAATACTTGAAGAAGACGTTATCAAAAGCCAGGATGCTTTGTGAAAAATCAACGAGGTTTGGGGATGATTATTTTAATCACATACCTTCTGCCCCATCCCTGAGCCCCAAGGCATCACAGGAATATCTAGGTTGGGAAAAGCAATGGTTAATTCACTGCAGGGTGAAGCCATTGGAGCCCAGTGAGTTTCCATGATTTCTTCTTGCAGCAGATGTGTTTTAAGGGAGCAACACATGAATGACACAGAAATCCCAGCACCAAGGGCTGATTTCCTCCCTGCAGGGATGAATGATTGCCTACAGAAGAGAATGATTTCTTTTTCTTCCTCTCTGCCTCACAGTAAGATGTCCTGTACACCCACATCTCCCAGGATTTCTGCCTGGGTCCAGCAGGTAGGAAAATCCCTCTGCCCAGGATGTCCCCAGCCAGGTCCAGGATGGGTTGTTTACAACTCTAAACATTTCAAGAAGGAGAATTTACTTTGTGCAGAAGTTTGAAAGGCCTCAGGATGCTTTGTGTTCTTCCATTTAGGGAGGTTTTCCCCTTTCTTTTCTTTCCTGTTTCCTTCCTCAGCACAGGGTTTACCCATGGCCTGGACAAGTGTCAGGTTGCTTTGGAGGAGCTGAGGGTGCTGCACATGTTTGTGTTGTGTGGAGAGGGTGGATTTAGGCTCAGGTAGCAGGTGCTGAAAGCTGAGCCTCAGGGCAAAAACTCTTCATTTGTGTTTTTCAGTTCTTGCTGTGCCCACTGCAGTTGTTGCTTCATTTTTATGAGCTTTCCTCAGAAAGGTTTTGCAGTCAAAGCACTGAAATGTTGCTTCTCTTGAGCCCTTGAGTTAAGGATAATCTTGTGCATTATCTAAGGAGGAATTTGGGGAACAAGAACTGGTAAGGCAGGGATGGTCTGGTGATTTAAGCACCAGACTTTCTTAATTTCAGAGTCATGCTTGAATGCCTCGTGTTTTCCAGATGTTGCTTTTTTTCTTCAATCCTTTTCACTACGTTGGTCCCAGAGGCCTTTTCTGAGCTTCTGGATATCCACACTGTATTCCTTAGGGAAAGGGGGGCCATGATCTGGGGTGGGCAGCAGTCAGTGCTGAGCTGGACATGCTAGTTCATGTATATTTGTAGAGCTGTTTGTATTTATGCAGCTAAAGCAGAGAGGCTTTCTCCTCTTTGTCACCTTCTAGCCTGGCCTGCAGTTTGTGTTTATCTAAATCCTTAAAAACCCTGGGTTTGAGGAAATCCCAATTGCAATTGCTTCAGATTTCAATTACAGTCACCATATTTAACTTGACTGTTCCTTAGCTGAATTGATCTCAGTTTTTACCCTCACCTTGAGGGACAAAAAGAGCAGAGCTTTACCCACTTCTGGCAGGTGCTTGTAAATCTGGAGAGTATTTCATCTCTTTGTTCATTCTTAGTGCATCTTTCATGTCCAGACTAAGCAAATCCAACCTGTCCAGGCTTTACTTGCTGAGCTGAGCTCTCTGGATAGTCCAATTAAGTGAGTGGATGCAGGCAGGTAAAACCAAGCCCATTTACCTGTTCCTGACTCTCAGCCTGCCTTTCCTCCCTCCTAGCAGCCCTTGCTTTTTCTAGGAGCCCAAGGAAGGCTGAGGTTTGCACCCCCCAGCCCTTGTTTTCATTCCCAGGGCCTTCTTGTAATGGACCCCTTCAGCTGACCTTGGAGCTCCAGCTAAAACCATGGCATTGATTTGGCTCTTTTTTAGCAGCCATTTCATTCCTCCACCAGCAGCTATTTCAAACAGAGGTGCCTTACAGCATGGGCAAGTTATGCCCCTCCAGATTATCTTCCAGGCCTCAGTAGCCTTTGCAGTCTGACTCTTTGCATTGGGCACTATCAAAGCATTCTGAGCCCAGGAGGTCACTTTATCTATTTCTGCTCTCAGCTGAAGTGTAAGATGGTTCTGTGATGGGTTTATTTTTTCTTTCTTATTAAGGCTATTTCTTCATTAAATAGCAGAATGAAAATAGTAACTCATCAGCCATCCAAAAATAAATAAAAAAATAAGAGAGGTCTATTTCTGTTTCTTAGTGGATTTATTTCTACCTGGGAGCAGTGTGCTTTCAGTGTGGCACATGAATCTCAAATGCTTAGGCCTTTAATAGCACAAAAAATCATCTGTGACCTGCTGGTGAAGGTCAGCTTTGAACCAGCAGATATTTGGAGTTCCTGAGCTGTTAATCCAAATCCTGGTGCAACCAGTCTGCATGATGGAAAGGTCAATTTGCCATTTTCTGGGGTTTACTCAGGTAGGAATTTTCATTAAACTTGGTGTGATTCTGAGTTGCAACTACAGGTGTTGGCTGGGAGGTGAGGGGGCATGCCTGGGATGTCCTGTGCAGGGCCAGCAGTTGGACTTGACTTTCCTTGTGGGTCCTTTCCAATTCAGGATATTCTGTGATTCTGTGAATTACTTGGCTCCTCACAGTTGAAATGCTGCTGGTGAGGCCTCTGTGTGTGTTGGAATGGAATGTGATCCCCCAAAATGGGTGTTGATGGTTGACTCTGGTTGAGAGGAGGGAGGAAAACTCTTCATGAGAGGTCACTGTTCAGAGATTTTCTTTTGAAGCCTCGGCTGTTCTCCCAGAGTGGATTTAGAGCCACATGGACCAGTCTTGACAGTTCTCCTCTTCCCAGTGCCTTTGGAATGGCTCCACACACTGACAGACTGGCAAAAGGCAGCCCAGAGCAGAGGTGCTTTAGTCTGTGTTCCATTTGCACCTGCCTTTGGTTTCTCCTTCTTTCTCATCCCATTTCCTCTTTAGTGCCTTGACTTTTCCTTGCAAACTCTGTGGGTTTGGGTGCTCCTTGCCCAGCTGCCTGAGCACCATGTCATGGGACAAGTTGGGCTCTTCTCAGGAGCTTGTGTGGAGCTGTGTGAGACCCATGGAGCCATTCCCAGATCCTGCTCTCTGCTTCCCAAAGCTGCCAGCCCAAGGAACAAAATCCATCAATGGTGTTTCATAACTGTGGGAATCAAGGCCTGTAAGCACTTGCCTGCTCACAGTATGTGCACGTGTGATCACATTTAGAGGTGTTACCTGGGGGCCTTGTTGCCTAATTCTGGTGTTTTTGGGGACATACATGAGCTGGAAACGGGAGGTTGTTTGTGTGGGGCCTTCCAGCATTTGTCAGTTCTCAGCTTGCTCTTGAGCTGTCTGGAAACATGTGCTGTTCTCTGTAGGTTCAACTTTCTCTCTGTCCACTATTTGCTTGATTTTTTTTTGCTATTTTAGGAATGTCCCTAAGAAAAAAAAAAGCTTGTTCTTTGCTTTCTGCAACCTTTTAAAGGCTGGAAAGTGGCTGTTGCTGTAATGAGTTTGGAGTCAATGTTCAGTCTGATCCCCCTTGTTGCAGGGTTGACTCTGCAGCTCTGTCCCCAAGTCTCTGAATTTCTGTTGCTTGTCAGATGTTTTCTCAGCTAGGAGAGCAGGTTGTGTAAGAAACCATGTTAATGAAAAGCCATGTTAATGAAAACCCATGTTAATGAAAACTCTTGCCCCTAGAGAAGTCACAGTTTAACACTTTAATTTGCTTGGGAATAGCTGGAGGGTTTACCATGATCCAGAGTGTTAAAATCTGCTGATGGCTGGAGATTAAAACCCTTTAAATTGTATTTCCAACATGGCTTTTCGCAGGCAGGACTGGGATGTGACATTTTGTCCTCTAAGACAGGTGGAAGGTTTGCACCTCTGGCATTACTTGATGCAGCATCCGTGCTCTGTGTCTGTGGCAGTGCTGAGCACGCTGGATGTGCTTCCCCATTCCCAGTGCCAGTCCTGGGAGCACCAGGAGCATCACCTGTGTCCCTTGCTCGACATCCCAGGCCTTACCACTGCACTGAGACTCCTTTTCAGATTTGTTATTGTCCTTTGCTTTCCAGCTGGCATTTCCTGGGTGTGCATCCCTCGAGAACTGCTGTTTGCACCTCATTTCCTGCTGCCAAAGGGCCGTGTCTCGGTGGTGCCAACCTGCTTCCTTTGCCCTGCTCACCTCTGGGTGTTGCTATTCCCCACTCCCCAGCTGTGTGGGGAAGGGAAGGACACCCTTGGCCCAGGAAGAATGCAGACAGTCTGGCAGAGCGCAGGTTAAATAAAGTTTGCCTTGGCAGGGCTCTTGGATGTACTCGGAGCTGCCGGGGCGTAGTGGTGACGGAATTGCAAGCACGAACAGCAGCTGCCAAGAGGAACGGGTCTCCTGGCCCTGCTGGCTGACTCCTGTCCTCTGGGAATCTGGAAGAACTGGCCAAATCACAAGCCTTTTCCCTACCCCAGTGCCGTGCTGACACTCCCAGCTCTGCTCCGGAGCCTTCTGCCAGTGAGGCACCATCAGTGCTGCACCCTGAGTCTGCTAAAGGAGAACCATCCTGTGGGATTCATGGATTCATCCATGGCCTCTGCTGATTCTGAGGGGAAAGATTTCAGGCAGTGCAAGTTCTGACTGATGGCTGTGGCTTGTGCTGTGACATGGGAAGTGATTTCACATCTGGGCAAGAGGGTCCTTCCATATGGTTGCTTTAGAAACTGTGCCTGGCCAGCCCTTGGGTGTGGGGACACATCATCCCAGTGCAGCTGCAAACACCTCCGAGCCCTTCTGTGGAGCAGGGATTTTGGGATTTGCAGGTGGTTACTGTAGAAAGGGCATAGTCCTGCCCCAGTGGGAGAGACCATCAGCAGTTCTGTTGGATTTTGGATGGGAACAAAACAATTCTTGGCTGTAAGGGTGGGGAGACCCTGGCTCAGGGTATTTGGAGAAGCTGTGGCTGCCCCAACCCTGGAACTGTCCAAGGCCAGGTTGGATGGGGCTTGAAGCAACTTGGCCTAGTAGAAGGTGTCACTCCCCAGGGTGAAATGAGATGAACTTTGAGGTCCCAAAATCAAACCATTCAGGGATTCTGTTATTTCATTGCTTGGATGGAGCAGGACTGGACAGCAGGGTGAGAGGGGGGTGAAGCATCAGGGTATTCATAGCTTGTCATTCTTGGAGTGTGTTTTGGTTTCCAGGAAAGACATCTTTGACTGTTTTGGTAGCAGAGGGACTGATGAGAGGAGCAGAGGCTGCCAGAACAGGGCTTATGTCCTTCCACTCCTCCCTGGGGGTGTTCGTAGTTAAACACCAGTTCCTCCAGCTCTGTCTCAGATTGTGCTTGGAGATAACTTAGGAGCTTCAGGCCAGTTGTATTCCTGAGCTGGGCTTGCTTTAGTGACCAGTGATTCACTTGGGTTCCTGTGATTAGCAGGGTGATGGGGCTTTTTATGGCCTTTGCTTTTCCCATTTGTCTGTAACACAGGGAACATATCCCACTTTTGGTGCATGGAAAACTCAGCTAATTAATACTTGTGAAAATCTTAGGCGTACAGACATGAAAACTGCACATTAACAAACCCAAGGAAGCTGATTTACCCCTCCAGGGCTCTTGATGGGCAGAAATACCCTAACTGGGTCCCAAGTTGGACTTTTCCTGACCTTTTTCCCTCTCCCTGTTCCTGCAGGTGGCTGGAAGTGCAGATGGTTACTCTGACCTGCACCCAGCGCTGGGTCCAGTACCTCCAGTTACTCCAGGAATCCATCTGGCCTGGAGGAGTTTTACCAGCAGTGCCTAAACCCCCCAGGACAGAGGAGCAGAAGAAGGCAACAGCAGAGCAGGCCCTGCAGAGCCTGATGGGGATCTTGCCCAGTAAGTGTGTCCCAGAGACTTGTCAGCTGCCCTGGGATGGGAAAGTGGCCGGGGAACACTCCAGTGCACTGGAATCTCTGGAAATGTGGTTAAATACAGAGATGGAGGTTGCTCGTGCCAAGGCACTGGGAAACCTTCATGACCCTTGAGGTTTGTTGGTTTCCTGCAAGCACAACCCAGAGTTTTCCAGTTCTGGATAGTTTGTGTCAGGATTTGGGAAGCAGCCCAGCTCAAGGGAAGGGATGTGAGTCCGGGTGATTCCCAGTTCATGTTTCAGTGCTCACAGTTCTGCTGAGCTGCCTCACCAAGGCCGGGCTCAGGACAGCTCTGCTCCCACCTGCTGCCAAAGGGTCCCATGGTGAGGAAAGTCACCATGCAAAGCCTGTGGCTTTTCCACTGGACTGAAATCCTGAGCCCCAGCTGCACTGGATTTCCCTCTCTTGAAGTTTGACACGGGGACCTTTGGCATTAAAGCTGCTGCTGCCTAATCCATGTGAGTGCAGTCTGAACTTTTAACACCTTGATGCAGTGTAAGGGGCCCTCACTGTCCTTTGGGAATGAAAAGGCACTGCTGGTATGTGCCCTTCTAGCCAGGAATGCTTTCCTGGCACTCCCTTCTCCCCCAGCCTCAGGGCACCATCACAAGCTTTGATTCAGCACCCACCAGGAGAGGACTGACCCGTGGAAATACCCAGTTCCTAAAGCTGTGTCTCCAACACTTCCAGATGTGATCCAGGAAGTCCTTGGGACCAGTAAGTGTCAGATGAGCTGGAACCTGGTGCTGGAGTCACTGAGCCAGCCTGTGATAAACAGGTATGTGATTGTGGTCTTTGCCCTGGTGGGCTCTGAGGGCTGTGCCCAGGGTATGGTCAGTGCTGCTTGGCACCGAACACATCCAGCTTATTATTCCAGACTTGCAATATCAGGGGCATCTGCATGTCCAGGACCTCAGTCTGGCTGCAGATTATTGAGCCAGTCACGTTAATTATGTCCTTTGGCCTGCTTAGTTAGTGCATGTCAGGGAAGTAAGGCAAATCCTGATTTAGTTTGGTTCTGGAGGAGCTGCAGGTCTGTGTAGGGAGTGTTTCTATCTATTCCCAGTGCTGTGAGTCTGGAAACAAGGGTTTGTTGATGGACAGCAGAGAATTGAGGGTCAGACTGGACATCAGGAGCTATTTCTCCACTGAAAGAGTTGTTAAACATTGAAAAGGGCTGCCCAGGGTGGTGTTGGAGTCCCCATCTTCTGTCCAGGGAACAACAGGATGTGGCACCCAGTGCTCCGGTCTGGTTGACAAGGGGGGGGTTGGGCACAGGTTGGACTCGATGATCTCAGAGGTCTTTTCTGTCTTTAAAGATCCTGTGATCCTGTTAAACACATGTTTTGCTCCAGAAGATGCATTCGTGTTTTCTGTGCTGCTCAGCAGCTTCAACACCCACTGGTTTTGGGGTGGTGAAAAAAAACTGAACCACTCTGAAAACATTTCTGCTGGGGACCCAGTATTGTTCCTCTCTCCCTTGGAGCATTGGAACACTCCTTCCTTGTGCTGAGCTTTGCCTCCCACGCTCTGACCAGCCTAAGCTTTGTCTTTTCTCCATTCCAGGCACCTGGTGTTCTGCCTCCTGGACATTCTGCTGGAGTTCTTGGTTCTGAAGGGTTCCAGCAAGGAGCCTGAGGCTGCAGCTGCCACACCATGTGCCTGCAGTGGCCCGGACAAAGGTGTCCCAGCACTGTAACCAGGGCTGGTGGCCCAGCAGTGGAGGAGAGAGGCAGCCACAGGCATGGAGTGATTGGATTTTCAGCCTTTACTGAACATGCCTGGGAGCTTCTTGTAAGGAATTTCTCCAGCCAGTGCTAAATGAAGCTTCCAGGCTTCTCTGTTTCAGCTGGCTGGTGGATCAAACCCAGTGTGAGGGCCTGAAGATGCTGTGCAGCATCTGTTCCATTGCTGACCTGATGGGGAGCCTGGAATGAACCAGCCTGACCAGTTGGAGAAGGAACCACAGACCCTGTGGTCTGAACATCTGAACCCTTCTGACTTCTACAGACAGAGAACGCAGGAGATTTGCTTCTGTGGCTCCAGGGTCCACCTGGCACTGAGAGAGTTGGTGTGATGGGATCTTGCTGCTGAATGTTCCTGCAGGACAGGTGAAGGGAGGTGCAGGCTGTCCCTGCTGTCTGAGCAGCCTGCCCTGTGCCTGCTCTGCACCATCTGTGTCCAGAAGGAAGATGAGGAAAGGATGCAGTGTGGAGATGTCCTGAAGTTCAGCATCCAGCTGCCCAAATACCTGGGAGGTGAGAGCAGGGGTCAGAGGTGCTGCCCTGCCTTAGGGACAAAGATCAGCTGCTTCTCCCTGCCACTGCTCTAGTTCTCATCAAACAGCAGGGTTCAGGCAGGCTGGGATCCTGGGAAGGAGACTCCTCAGGCTAGGGAGGAGTGCTAGCTTGGCTGGACTTTAGGATTCGCTTATATTGTGCTTTCTGAGTCTGCTTTTAGTCCCTGGGACAGTCACCTGGAAGGCACAGGCCAAAAGAGCTGACCCATGTGGGACACATCAAGTAAATCAGCTCCCACACAAACGTGGCTGTCACAGGAAGCTCTGGAAGAGGAGTGAGTCCCTTGAGCCCAGGGGAATCCTGGATGTGTGTCATGGACAGCCAGTGGGTTAGAGCCAGCACAGGGCCTGTGAGCACTGCCTGAGCTCTGCTGTTCAGGGCTGTGCCACTGGGCTTTGTTCTGCTGTGCCTGCTGCTGCAGCAGCTCCCTGCAGGGCTCTGGAAAGCTGCTCAGGTCACAGAACATGGGTTTGGAGCTGCTTCTCCAGGTTGTCCCAGACTTGAGTGGTTCTGTGAGCATTTAATGTTGCTCAGCAGTCAGGTTCCTGGGAGTACTAAAGGACTCAGAACATGCACCAACTGACCAGTTTGGTGACTGCTTTGGTGTATTTTTTGGGAGAAATGTGGACTGACAAGTGCTGGGCTTGGCTGGTGAAAGTGTTCTCTGCAGATCAGGGAGCCATGCAGGATCACATGTAGTGTCTGTGCTGCAGCACCAGATGGTTTCATCTCACACAACCATGGAATACCAGGCTGGAAGAGACTGCCTGCAGTTTCTGGGAGCTGGATGCTCCGTGGCATGTTTGGAGAGAAGGCAGTGAAACTCCAACATGCCTATTCTGCTCTTCCCAAGGGAGCTGCTTAATTATGGATACACAGCAGTGTGAGCTGCTCTGTGCTTCTGAAAATACAGGGAGGGATCATTTTGCTGCAAGCAAAAGATTTTTAGGGAGCTCTGAGGACATCCCAAGACCAGGCAGAATCCAGTGTCATGAAGCAAATGAGTTCTGCATCACTATTGGAGCCATTTCTCAGCAGGAAGGCTTCAGAGATGATAGATTGGCCACATGCCTGGGGAAGAAGGGAGGTGTGTGTGTTAAGTAGTTTAGGAGTAGAGGTGGAGAATGCTTTAGGATAATCCCAAATGGCCAAGCAGCACTTTGGGAAGCAGGACTGATAAATCCTTAAATATCTGCTTGGAGCAGCTGCTGCACCTTGTCTTTCACTGCCAAGCTCCTGTTTCCCTCCTTTTTCCTCCTGCTTCCATTGCCACCCCAGCTGTTGGGGGGGACAGGCACCATCAGCCAGAGATGGTGCAGCAGAGCGCTGCTGTGCTTGGTGGCTTCCCAGATGTTCTGGTGTTCCTGTTTGCTGTTGCTTCCTAATGAATTGTATGGTTTTGGAGCTCCAGGGCTGTGGTCTGTCATTGATTAGGGATAATATTAAGAGGCTTTGCTGAAGAGGATCATGGAGTGCAAATTATCCACTGCCAGCTCCAGGTTAGGGCAGAAGTCTAAAAGTCCCTACACACACTGGATGTGGCACTGGAAGGATGGGCTGACACTTCTCCTTTGCCAGGAAGCCCAAATTCTCCCTGCTTTTAACCCCCATCTCTGGAATTACACAAATGACTGAATATTCAGTGCTCCAGATGGAAGTAATTTGTGATTACTGCCAGTTTGGGAGCTGGTGCTTCTCTGGGCTGGTGCAGCAATGATTTGGGGCTGTCCCAGCAGCAGTGTCCCCATCTGTGTCAGGATACAAAGAGCTGGGACAGAGAGAGAAAGGAGATTTACTTATGTGCACTCTCAAGGCAGTGTGGGAGTTGGGAACTAAGGAGTTTGAATTGCAAAATGGTTGTTTTACTCTGCAGAACCCCCTTCTTGTCTCAGATATGAGGGCTTTGAGCCCTTTCTCATGCTCTCACTGTCTGGGCTTCAAATTCCCATTCTCTCCTTGGGAGATCTTAGTACAGCCTTACAGCTGAGGTGAAGTGCCCAGGAGCAAAGAGCCTCTCTCTGCACCGTGTTGTTAAGGAGTAGAACAAATCCAATAAAAAGCTCAGCCTTTTTTCTACTGTGAGTTCTTTGCCTCACTGTGATTTTGGGATTAAATTGAGCACAATGGTGGCAGATACAAACTTCTGCACTCAGGTGGGCTGAAAGTTTATTTCCATTGGACTAAGACTAGAAAAACTGCTTTGGTAAAACAAACAAAAGTGGACAAAAAAACTTAAGCTTGCTTAGTGTGTCATATTCCCAGAAAACTCCTTTTTTTCTGCAGGAATTTGGAGAAGGAATTCTCTGAAGGGTGGGTGGTGAGAGCAGCCAGATTTGATCTCCATAAAGAGTTACAGTTGTGTCATGTTAGGTCAAGAGCAGTACCTGCCTCAGGTGGGTGCTCAGCTCCCCTCTCCACGTCCTTGGGCTGTGTGATCTGCCTCCAGCCCACCACTTGCTGTTTGTAAAGTGTTTCCCTAAGTTCCCCACAGCTGACTGGAAGCTTCTTGGAAGCAGGAATTGCCTCTGGGTGTGACTGAGTGCAGTGGTGTAGAGCTCCAAGGCACCACTCTAAGCTAAAGAACTGTTTAACTGTGTTATTAGGGGAAAAAGGTCCCACTGTGCCCTGACTCCCTGTCCTATGTCCTGTACTCAGCCCTTTGTATCAGCTGTTCGTGCTGCTCTTGGAGTCTGTGTGGAATTCTGCTGTCTGGAAAACCTGTTTCATTGTTAAATGGGGAGCAAACCTGCACTCCCATGTACTTGTGTGCAATAATACTGTATTTGTATTAATAATAATTCTCTGTCAGAGTTTAAAATTTGCCTTTGTTCTCTAAGGCAGCCCTGGGGAAGAGAAGAACAAGGAGGGGAGAGGCTGGGTGTGAGTGGGAATGGGGGGGGGTGTCCCAGGAGTCACAAAGGGCACGGCCAGGGCAGGTGGCAGTAGGGCTGGGACAGGTTTTCCCTCCTGGCACACGGTGGGACTGCTCAGACATGGGAAAGACCAAAGTCCTTAAAGCTTGGCCAGGAATCTGAACCATTTCCCACCCAATCAGCATTGCTGCTTTCTCCCTGACACAGACTCCTTGATTTAGGCTCTCCAGGGAGTCTGAAACCAGGGAAGCAATGTGCACCCTTTGCCTTTCTTCTGGCAAACAGGGGAAGACTCCCTGGAAGCAGGGATTGTGCAGACCCTGCCCCACATCCCTTGGGCTGTGCTGCTTAGGAAGCTTTCCTTGCTGTCAGTGCTGGAGTAGGAAAGCTGGTAAGCTGTAAGGAAATAGGGAATGTCTGAAAAGGAGGAATTCCACATGAAATTTGTAATATTATGTCAAAGGAAGAAATAAAAAAAGAGGAAAGAAGAAAAACCTGATACAATGAATGCTTGGGTCATGTGTTTTTGTGGATTAGCTGTGCCACGAAGGAGCCCATGCACCCTATGAAATCCATTCCCTGCAAGCCAGAGAACATTTGTACAGCACATGATGTGGGATCATGGCTGAAGCCAAGTTCCCTGGGATAATATCCACCCCGGGGTAGATTGGGCCATTTCCAGTGTCAACAGCCAGAGGATTAAGCATTTATCTCTGCAGAACAGGATAATTAATACCAGATCGAACTCGGGGCTATGCTTGGAGCTGAGTTGGTGCCCGAGCGCGGTTTCAGCGCTCCGAGCTGAGCTGTGGGCAGAGGGAGGCTGCTCTGGGTGCTGCCTGCAATCCTGGAGTGGCACTGGGAGGCTGCTCTGGGTGCTGCCAGGGGCAGGCACTGCCTGGAACCCTGGAGTGGCACTGGGATGCCATCGGCCTTCCCAAATGAAGCTGAGGGTGAGCTCTGCCATCGTGGCCACGTGAGGTGGGTGGACATTTTTCACCCTCCTCAGGAAGACTCTTCCATCCAGCCAAAAGCTGGAAGGATGAAATCAGGGTGCTGTGGTTTGCCATCTTCCGGGTTTAAATGGAAAATGCAGGTTTTGGCACTTCTGGCTTTGTTGAAATAAATGAATACCATTATCCTGGCTGCAGTCCAGGTCAGGTAATTGTATTCTTCCTACCTTAATGCCACTGCAGCCCCTGTCTGTGCTGGATATGCTATACTCTTTAATTCCTGTCTGGAACTTGCTTATTATGTTACAAAGTTGGTTTTCTTCCCTGCTCAGTAGAATTTGTGCACAGAGCACCAGCCAGGCCCCAGCACTCTGCAGAGCTGCTACAACAGGGAAAACTGCCTTGGACATTGATTTGGTTGTGCCTGGTGTCCTCCTGGCACATCTCTCCTGGATTGTAGGGCTGTGGAGCTGGGGAGGTGGGTCATGTGGAAGATGAGAGAACTTGCTACAGCCCTCTTTAATTCAGTGCCTGCTGGAAACCTGCTTTTCTCCTCTGCCAGTTCCTGAGGCGGGTGAGTGTGTTCCTGGGAGAAACTCAGAACTTGTGGGTGTCTTACCTTCCTCTCCTGTCATTTCTTCAAAGATTTTGGGAGACTAAAATATGTCCCTGATGGGGGAAAAGTCCCCCTGCCTTGGTTTGAGGCCCAGTCTGAGAGCCCCCATTTCCTGCAGTGCCTGAGCTGGCTGGCAGTGCCTGCTTTCCCTGGTGGAGCACAGCTCCTTGTCTGCGTTGGTGGCTCCTTGGCATTTACATCTCCTGCAACTAATGCATTGAGCTGTTTTTTTATTATTTTTTTTTCCTTTTGAAAAGTATTTCAAGTCCCCTTCTTTCCTTTCCCTTTCAGTCCCACTCTCCCAGCCTTGCTGGTGAAAAGGTTGCTCAAGCAGTACTTGAGGGCAGCATCCCGCAATTCCACGCACTTCCTTCCTGTTCCCAGGCCCCTCCACTCTCCCCGGCCCTCGAGGACAAGGAGGGTTTGAGGACAGCAGGGGTGAGGATCAAAGCCCCTGAACCACTGTTTAAAACACAGAGTGCCCACTGCTCCTCTGGAGTGTCGCATCTGGCAGAGCCTCATTAACCTTCTGCTTCCCCCTCCTACTCCTTTGCCCCTGAAAATCAACAAAGCCAAACATAACAAGTTGCCTTGCCTGAAGCAGCCTGAAGTGTGTGTGCTTAGTGTGAGAAAGCAAAGCTGAGCCATGGGCCAAAGCCCCTTTTCTGTGCAGGCCACTTCACATTTATTACACTCGGAGCCGGAGCTCTTTAAGCCCTGATGCTCTTTAGAGCTGAGCTCTTTAACTTTCCCCCTTCCTCCCCTTGCAGGCTTCATTCTCCCCTTGTTGAGCTCCTTCCGCTCCCTCCGTTCCCTTTTGTCCTGTGAGAACGAGTCTTTTAATCCCCTTGTACTGCAGATTAAAGCTGTTACAGCCTCCCCAAGCTGACATTTTCTCAGAGAGCCTCACAGCCAGACCTTTATGAGAGCTCTGTGTCTGTCTGCTGCTGCCTTTCTTCTCGCCACACCAAACTCCATCCCTGACCTTTCCCTGAGCAGGGAAAGGCTGTGGAGTGCAATCCCATGTAGGCACTGCCTGGGCTCAGCAGGGCTCAGGGTGCAGGAAATTAAGAGCCATGGAAATTAAGAAGTAAATAAAGAAAGAAAGAAAAGACGATGGGAATTAAGAGAGAACCAAAGCAACGTTCGGTGTGTTTGGAAACCGAATGCTGGGCTGGGGTCTGAGTTTGTGAGTCAGCCTGTCTTTATGAGGAGCCAGACCATTAACCTGGGGCTCATTTCCAGAACTCACCTTCCAGAACCTAAGGGAGCTTCCGAGAGGGCTGAAGAAAGACTTTTCACAAGGATGTGCAGGGATAGGATCAGGGGGAATGGCCTAAGGCTGAAGGATAGAATTAGATTAAATATTGGGAAGGAATTCCTGGCTGTGAGGGTGGGCAGGCCCTGGCACAGGGTGCCCAGGATCCCTGGGAGTGTCCAAGGCCAGGTTGGACAGGGCTGGGAGCAACCTTGGACAGTGGAAGGTGTCCCTGCCATGGCAGGGGTGGGACTGGATGAGCTTTAATGTCCCTTCCAATCCAAACCATTCTGGGACTTGTTTTTTAGTAGGAGATTGGTGTTACCTGAAATTCAGACTTCAGTTTGCATTTGTTCAAGAATAATGGATTCAGACACCCACGAGTACAGAGGTAGATGCTGTTTGTGAGCTTACAGGGAATGAAGTGCCTTCTGCTCCTGGGGCTCTGTCCATGACAGCAGATCTCTTACTGTTTGTCATCAAATAAATGACTGTACTCACCTCTGGGACTGCAGAGTGGATTGATGTCCCGATCCTTGTCTTGTGCACGTCATAAAACCACAAAGGATCAAGGTAACTTCCCTAAAAGTGTGTGTTCTAATGGCAGAAACATCTGCCCTTGAGGTTTCTGTCTCACCATCAGCCCTGCCGCTGCTAAGTGTCCTACAAGTGTCCCAGAGTTGCTGGCAAAGCACCAAGCAAGGTGAAAATCTGGTCCTGAGATGCATTTCCCAGAGAAATGGTGTAAAGTGACCCCAAACAGGCCCCCTTTGGGTTTGTGTCCAATATATGAGGAGGCATTAGGGAAGGGGAGAGGAATCCAAGATGCTTTTTGAGCAGGGTGGGCACAGGCTGGGTTCTCTCAGAGCTCCTGCATGGACTTGGCCTGGTTAATCTGAGCCATCGTTTCACCCAGGTGTAAAAAGGGGGTTTTACCTGACCCAGAGCTGTGCAAACATCCCCACACTGCATGCTCTGGGTGCTGAGCTGCCTCACCTGGCCTGAATTGTGGAAAATCACACAATACCTGTGACAAGCGAGTACATAAAGGTCAGGTTTGCTTCCCGGGAGACTTCACCTGCATCCATTTACACCTGGATCCTGTTTTAGCTCCCTGGTAAAAGGACAGAGATCTGACTTAGCTGTGAGAGCAGAGTCTCCACGTGTCTGGGGTTAGGAGATGTTTGAAGGGTTGAGTCCACCAGCTTTTGCTGAAATAGATGGTGACCACATATAAATAATAGACCAGAGAGATGTGGATTCCCATCCCTGGAAGTTCAAGGCCAGGCTGGACAGAGCTTGGAGCAACCTGGGACAGTGGAAGGTGTCCCTGCCCATCCTGCCCATGGCTTTGATGTCCCTTCCGACCCAGGCCATTCTGGGATTCTGTCAGGAGTTTTCCTGTGGGTGAGGGCCCGTAGCAATGCAGAGTCCCCAGGCAGAGGAGAGATGCTGTATTGCAAAAACCAGGCCTTTGCACAGCCCATTATCAGTTACACACTTTTCAACCATAACAAACAAATTCACCCAACCACCATACACCACAATGTGAGTGGTTATATAACTTGTTTTATTACCTCCAATGCAGCTGAGTCTCTTTCCCACAGTCCTCTCCTACTCAGCTGAAGTGGCAGGCCTGAGCCATGATTTTACAAAGGTAACAAGGCCCTTATTTGATAAGGCTTTACCTATGTAGAACATTTTCCCATGCTAACTGGTGCTGACAGCCAACTCGTGGCACTTGTGCTCTCCCATCCCGTGCCCGAGCAAATGCAGAGGCTCCTAGGGGCAGCAGCAAAACTGCTTTCAAAGCCACGAAGAAAAGAAATGCAACTTGCCCTTTTTGGGAACTCATTTCAGGGCAGGAGTCTGCCGGCAGCCCAGCTTGCTGATAATGAAATCAAACCAGGAGCTTGCCCCCAGCGGGTCCGTGTGAACCAGTGCCATGTCGAATCCGTATGAATCCTCCTCCAGGAAAGCCCCAGCCTGTAATTACTGCTTTTCTAGCAAGCAGCTTTTTCTTTCTCTTTGTGTGGGCCCTCTGTGCCCCCCTCTCCCTCCTGAGCGCACAATGAGAGGGTGTTTGTAATGAAAATCGGCGGGGAGCAGAGCAGGGCACGGGTGGGGATTGTGGAGGCTCCAGCTCCGCTCTGTGCTGGGCAGCACGGTGGGCACGGTGGGCTGGGCAGCTCCCGCTGACCTTCACCTGCAGAGAGCCCTGGAGCCACGCTGGGCCCTTCCATGGCTACCCCAGCTCACGCCCAAGCGTGCAGCTGATGAAGGCACAGTCTCCCCAGCAACTGTAATGCGTTTTTGCACCGTGCCCTCTAATCTGAGGGAGAAATGTCACCGCTGTCACAGCCCGGGCTGGCAGCTCCCAGCACATATCCAGCTTCAGCCTTCTGGTTGCTGGGGTGAAAGGGCCTCTTCATCTCCACAGGGAGAGGCAGATGAATCCCTGGCTCCAACGAGGAACCTGCTTTTTTTTTTTTTTTTTATTATGCACCACTCCCACCCCCCCATCCACTTCAAGGGCTCTTTATTATGTCTTTTAATTCTCGGCTGCGAGTGGGAGGGAGCAATAAGGCCAGGGGGGAAAAGCCCTCACAGTGGGGAAAGGCCCCAGCCACCAGTGTGTGAAAAGAGAAGGCAGCATGGGGATTAAAAACATCAACTTCATGGGAAGTGATTGATATTTAATAGCTTCACTTGACTGCTGTGAGGCTGAGACATGCACAGCACCCCAAGGGCAGCTATGAGCCCCTGGAGAAATCCACTGGACTTCCACCAGAAGGACTGGAATTCCACTTACCTGGCCTAGTGGAAGGTGTCCCTGCCCATGGCAGGGATTTTGGGACGAGATCATCTTTTAGATCCCTTCCAACCCAAACCATTCTGGGGTTCTGTGATAAGTGATGCCATTTCTGGGTGTCTTGGGCACTCCCGCAGTGCAGGATGGGGTGAAAGAACCAGGGAGTGAGCTGGGGTTACCTGAGGTCAGGTTGGCAGGTCAGGGGCTCATCCTCTCTGAGCCTGGCTGGCACAGCCTGCAGGACACAGGTCCTGGCACAGCAAACAGAGCTGAGCTCCCCTCCTCCGATGGCCAAGAGCTCCTGGGACTTGTTTACTGCAAAAACACTGCTGAAAGCTCTGTCTGTGAAGTATTCTCCAGCTTGCTTGTATTTGCAGCCACTTTTAGAGCTTTTTTTCTCCTCTCCTCAACAGATGCTGTGATGCTTATCTGCCTCCTGTACAGTCAGGGCCACTGGAGGAATTCATCTGTGTGACAAGAGCATGTTCCTGCACCAGTAGGGATTTCAGCGAGGTTTTTATCTGATTAGGGCAACAAAAAGTCTTGGATTCCTCCCTCACCACTAGCATGCATGTGCTGCAAACACCAGCACCAAACTGCACACTGATTTCTCACCCAGATCGCTCCCTGTGCCTCTCTGGATGCAGCCAGGAGAGAAAGTCACTGTTGGAACACAGCTCTGAGAGGATGGAGATGGCTTCTCGTGTCTCCTTTTGTGACAAAGTGCTGAAGGCCCTGGAGCTCTCCTGGCACGGCTGGCAGGTGGTTCCCAGCACTGCACTTCATCTCTATCTCAAAAGCCAAGGTGCCTTCATTGTACCAGGGCTGTTCTGGGCTGCAGCACTCCATCAGGGCCATTGAGCTTTTCCTTTCATCCATGCAAGTGAATTCTATAAATTGCTTTTCTGGCTGCCACTCTCAACACACTTTTAAACACATCCTTGTTCTGAGAGCTTTATCCCAGATTCATGGGCACCATCTGAAAATCCCCCTGTCCTGTGAGGCAGGCACTCACAATGTTTTTTGGCAATATTCCTGCCAGCACCTGCCAGGAAAAGCAGGATGCATTCCTGTCCACCCCTCGGCTCTTCTGTCTCAAGGAGAACAGCGTGCAGGGAATGAACAGCCACAATGCACCACAATTCTTTTTTAAAGGCTGTTCTCGTCCCAGTGTGCTCCATCAACAAAAATAACCTGTTCCACCCTCCTCAGCAAGGTTCACCTGGAGCCCAAAAGCCTTTTTGGAACGCTGCACACGAAAGTGCATCACAAAACAAGGCCTTGAAAATAACACTGATCTCTTTTTATCTCATTCCTTTCCACGCCAGGCCGACGATTCCCAAGCCGAGAATGTCACTAACTTCTCATATTTCTCTGGGTCATTTCTGTCCTGAAACTGGAATGCAGCCACAAGAGAAGGGGGTTGGATGCCCTCGTGTCAGAGATCCAGATTTGAGAGACATTATCTCATCGATAGTGGACAACAACAAGGCTGGCACGCCCTCAGGCACGATATTCCCTGGAAGGCTCAGTGCACGTGGCAAGGGACATGGCAAGGCTGAACTCCAGTGTGGAAAGGTCCTGGCAGCCTGGAAAAGTGTCTCCTTGGAGAGGAGCATAGGCCAGGGAGGCAGAGGATGCAGGAAGGCTGAGAACAGTCCCACAGCACAGTGATTAGGAATGAAAAATGCAGACAGCATGGAGGGAAGGAGGGGAACAGGACTGAAATCTCTGCAGTAGCTGAGGAAACTGGGTTGGTTCAGTCTGGAGAAAAGGAGGCTCGGGGGACACCTCATTTCTCTCTACATCTCCCTGACAGGAGGGTGTGGTGAGTGGTGGTCAGGCTCTTCTGCCATGTCTCAAGTGAAAGGACCAGAGGAAACAGCCTGAAGCTACATCAGGGGAGGTTCAGACTGGATATCTGAAAAAAGTTTGGCTGAAAAATTGGTCAGGCCTTGGAATAAGCTGCCCAGGAAGGTGGCAGTGCCTGGACGTGGCACTTGGGGACATGGTTTAGGGGGGATTAGGACAGTGCTGGGTTGGTGGTTGGACTCGATGATCCTGAAGGACTCTTCCAACTGTGATGGTTCTGTGAATTTATGTGAAATCTGCACTTCTTTGCTGTGGCTGGAGAGGAAGATTATGTGGCTGAGGGAGAGGGGCACACAATAGGTGCCCTGAAACATCCGGGTGTGAGAGCAGCACTCACAGTCCTTCTCTGGGGTGGAAAAAAGGAACTACAGCCACCTCTAAAGCTCCTAATACCCTTTCAAAAGCTCCTTACGCTGGTATTGTCCTTGAGAGAAAATTCATCTCCTGTGCTTGGCAGCAGCTGTGTTTAGCCTGGAGTGCAGCACAAGCACTGGCAGATAAGGTGGCACCGGGAGGTTTTGCAATCTCTGAGCCCTCTGGGTCCTTCTGGGGAAAAAACTTCAGAAGGACCCGATTTCATCATGATGCAAAATTAGAAAATGGTTGCAGTAGGGGAAGAAATCACATGGGAAAGAAAAGGAACAGCTTCGTGCACTCATCATCCCCCCCAGCGCTGTCCCAAATCCCATTAAAGTGCCAGCTCTGATCCTGCAGGTGTGCAGGGAGCACCTCCTGAAACAACCTTAAAGGGCCAAAAAACTTGTCTGGTTAAGTTATGCTGCCTGTAAGAGTTGTGCTTGCAGGCCCCAGACACCTCCCTTGGCTTTGAGCACCTCCAGAGGAACCCAAGCTCTTCACATTTTTGGGGTAACAAATGCAGAGGGAGCTGGGAGCTCCTAAATCCGCGTGTTGTGCTCCACAGGGGCAGTCTGAGCCATCAGATCCAGCCTTGCCCACCCCAAAGATAAAGCTCTGCTTGCACCTAATCCCTGTGTGGATCCTGGGTGCTGTGGGTGGCCTTGGGGCTGAGCATGCCGTGTCCTGCCGTGCCCAGGAGCGGTTTCTCCAAACATTTTTGTTCTGGGGAGCAGGCAAGCTGCAGAGCTGTTTGCCCTCACGCCTGCTCCCAACCCTCCAATTTAGGGGATCGTGGGATAACAGAATTGTTTAAGTCGGACAGCACCTTAAAGGCAGCCTCATTCTGCCCCTGCCATGGCAGGGACACCTCCCACTGTCCCAGGGACACCTCCCACTGTCCCAGGGACACCCCCACTGTCTCAGGGACACCCCCACTGTCACAGGGACACCTCTCACTGTCCCAGGGACACCCCTCACTGTCCCAGGGACACCCCCACTGTCACAGGGACACCTCTCACTGTCCCAGGGACACCCCCACTGTCACAGGGACACCCCCCACTGTTCCAGGGACACCCCCCACTGTCCCAGGGACACCCCCCACNAGACACGCCCCACTGTCACAGGGACACCCCCCACTGTCCTAGAGACACCCCCCACTGTCCCAGGGACACCTCTCACTGTCGCAGGGACACCTCTCACTGTCCCAGGGACACCCTCACTGTCCCAGAGACACGCCCCACTGTCACAGGGACCCCCCCACTGTCCCAGGGACACCTCTCACTGTCGCAGGGACACCTCTCACTGTCCCAGGGACACCCTCACTGTCCCAGAGACACGCCCCACTGTCACAGGGACCCCCCCACTGTCCCAGGGACACCTCTCACTGTCGCAGGGACACCTCTCACTGTCCCAGGGACACCCTCACTGTCCCAGAGACACGCCCCACTGTCACAGGGACCCCCCCACTGTCCCAGGGACACCTCTCACTGTCGCAGGGACACCTCTCACTGTCCCAGGGACACCCTCACTGTCCCAGAGACACGCCCCACTGTCACAGGGACCCCCCCACTGTCCCAGGGACACCTCTCACTGTCGCAGGGACACCTCTCACTGTCCCAGGGACACCCTCACTGTCCCAGGGACACCCCCCACTGTCGCAGGTTGCTCCCAGCCCTGTCCAGCTGCAGAGGAACATCTGGGCTGGTGTGGCCCGCGGGCTGCAGGATCCACGAGAGGGAGCTTCGGGGACATCCCCGGGATCCCTTCCCGGCCCAGCAGAGGCACAAGATGGTGCTGTTGTCTCGGCCATCGCAGGGCCCGAAGGGACCGGGCCAGCCCCTGCGGGCAGGGACCCTCGGGATCCCGCCGTGCCGGACAGAGCCCGGCTCCTGCAGGGGAGCTTCTCCCACACCTGAGCCCGTTTCCAGCCCTCCTTCGGGATGATCCAAGGCTCTGCCTGGTTTTTCCCAGGAAAAGCTGGACCGGCGATCCAGGGGAGAAACACCAGCGAGGGCAGCTTCACATCAACCTGCACTTCCCTGTCCTGAGGTAATGCCCTGCCCTCAGGGGGAAGGGTCTGTGTCCCGGAGGGTACAGCATTTACTGGGGGTAAAATCCCCAATAAATGGAAATTTATTGGTCTGTGGAGCCATGAACCTCACGGTAAGGGGTCCTGGGGGTGGGGACATGGGGGAGAAAAGGGGAGAAAATACAGAGGGGGTGAGGGTGTCCCCATCCCCAGGGACCACGAGCCCTGCCAAGTGACGGGATGTGGGGTGTGGAGAGCCTTGCTCACCCTTCCCGAGGGGAAAACTCCAGCCTGGGCTCGAGGAAAAGTTTCCCATGAAAGATTCCCTGAAACTGGTCCATTCCCACAAGGGGCTTTGATTTCAGTGTAGGGGCATTTTCCGATGAGAACCCATCCCGATGGAAATTCCCAAGCAGCAGAGAGGAGCTCCCTGGTGGATCGGGGAGGATCCTGTGGCACGCAGCGGGAACCCAACACCAGCGCAATCCCGCGCCCGGAGGCTCTGGATGAAGGGGATGAAGTGCAGCCAGCGCTGCTCCAGCTCAGGGAAGCTGAGCACTCCTGCAGCCCAACAGCTTTGCTCTCCATGGGCTGCTCCTTGTTTTCCAAACACTTTCCTCTGGAAATGCCTTTTCCATCAGGGTGATGCAGGCAGAGCAGCACAGACCCGAGGCGGGAGCAGCAGCAGGGGCTGGAGGCACTGGGAGCACAGCTGGGCCTTGGTGGGGGTCTGAAGATAAAGGGGGTCCATAAAATGGGAAATAATGGGAGAAACCGAGGCGAGCAAGTTAGATATTAGCATATTTGGGTATTAGGAGGAAGTTTTTTGTTGTGAGGATGATGAGGCACGTGTTGCCCAGAGAAGTTGTGGCTGTCCCATTTCTGGAGGTGTTTGAGGCCAGGTTTGGACAAGGTCAGCTGCAGGCATTGGGCATCAAAGGCTAAGATGTGTCCAAGGCCAGGCTGGACAGAGCTAGGAGCAGCCTGGGACAGTGGAAGGTGTCCCTGCCATGGCAGGGGTGGCACTGGAAGGGCTTTAGGGTCCCTTCCAACCCAAACCCTTCCAAGTTTCTATGACCTGCTCTCAAACAGGTCTGGTTATTCAGTGATGCTGTTTCCACATCCCCACCACTCCCTAGTCCCCTGGCTCAGCTCTGGAGGAAATTTCTGGGTGTGCTATGGAGGCAGCTCTTCTTATTTTAACTTTGGGGTTCCTCTAGAGCAATGACAGCTTCTTGCACCCCTGAGGGATCTTTCTGATGGACCATGGGCATTGCTGTGAGGGGGGACACTGAAACACCCTGGACTCACCTCAGTGCTGGAAAAATGACCTTTCCACCTTTGTGGCTGGAAAAATGACCTGGCAGTCCATGAGGAGCTGCTGAGGTCGGGCAGGCAAGGCAAGGTGTGTGCAGACAGGGAATGGGGCAGGCTGGCTGCTGGCCCTGGAAAAGACAGTGCCCTCCTAGAGCTTTGTGAAAAACCAAAAGTTGGCCCTCTACTCCTAAAAGTAGCCCAACATTTGTCTCTTGATGCTTCTCTGATATCAACACTGGCTGCAGGGAGGTGATCACCTCAGCTGTCCTGGCACAGAGAGGAGAGAGTCGCCCCTTGGGAGGTCACCCCCCACTCTACAGGGCCATGTGCTGCCTTCAGGAGGGGTTTTATCCCTGTCCCCCTCCCCAGGGACATGTGCTGCCTTCAGGAGGGTTTCCAGCCTGTCCCAGCCGTGCAGGGCCTCGCACTCCGTGGGTCCTGAGTGGGGTGGAAGTGATGGAGCCAGAGAACTGAAAGCACAGATCAGTCTCTCATGCCCCTCTCTGCCCAGGGCCCCTCTTCCTGCACCACGCTGGATTCCTCTGCCATGCCTCAACTTCAAGGCTGCTGCAAAGAGCAAAGGAGAACAGACTCCAGGCAGGAATTTCCCCAGGGCTTTGTCCAGTCTGGAATGCCTTCCCTGAGAGGGCTTTCTCCAGCCCTGCTGGGGTGATGTGCCAGCCCTGCTGCAGCTCTGATGGAAACCGTGCCTCGCTGCGTGGCAGGTACTTCATCTGGGCTGGAGGCTTCCTCCTCTCCGCTGTTTTCCTGGTGGTTGTCTCTCCAGCCAGGCCCTTTGAGAGGCCTGCACTTCTCAGATGTTATGTCTGGAAGTTTGCTCTGTTTTTTTGGCTAAGGGGCCCAGGGTCTGGAAGTAGAGAGGCTTTTATGGGAACCCAAGTCCCCTTTTGACACAACTTCCTTGTGCTTAAATTTCAGGTTGAGTTACAGGCTCGAACAATTTCTGGTTGGATATCTTTCATTGTCAGAGGGGATTAGGGCAGTGATTATTTACATGCACCTCTATTACACAGAGTCTGTTTCTTTTCTTTCCTTTCTTTTCCCCCCAAGTAATTCCACATAATATGCAAACCTTGATTGAAGCAGCCCCATAGATGGGGGAGAGGAGTGAATGAGGCTCCTGCCCTGCAAAGTGAAGATCCCTGAACTGGGAGATGCCTGCAGGGTCGATGATTATGGAATCCCAGAATTGTCTGGATTGGAAGGGACCCTAAAAATCATCTCATTCCATCCCTCTGCCATGGGCAGGGACACCTTCTACTAGACCAGGTGGTTCAGAGCCCCATCCAGCCTGGCTTGATGCTCTGGGAGAGCATCCTCTTCATGCTCCTCCTCCCACAGGTCCCCAGGCAGGCAGGTTCCCCTGAGCATCACCTCTCCCCAGGGCTGGAGGCTGAATGCCTGGGCTGCTGGTTTGATCTAGGGCAGCTCCTCTGGAGCTTTGGCTGTTCCCCAAGAAATAGGGAGATGTTTTTTTAGAACCCAGCATGCATCAGTTTTAAAAGGGATTTTTGATAGAAGTCCCATTTACTCCTTTATTTGGCTTGGGAGGCTGCAGTGGAACAGATTTCTTTACATATCCTTGAGTGTTATTTGATTAAGGTTATGACTGCTAATAAACACTCCGGGGCTATTCTCCATCCCCACCACTTGTAACTCAGGCAAACTGTTGCCTGCATGGCACTACACCTTTTTTATATCAGTACAAGGGACCAGAGTGCTGATTCTGCTCCCCTTTCATCAGTTCGCCAGTGAATTGCTCACTTTGATTTATTCCAGCTTTAATAATGTAAGGGAAAACAGCAATGGGAGGAGTGCCAAGAGTGTTTCTGGCACAATAACCAGTTTACTTCCTTTTCCTTCACTTTGCTATTTAGAATCACAAGTTCTTCTATAAAACAGCTACGAGAGGAGCAGACATTACCCTGGAGCAAGAAAACTTGAAGCTGCAGAATCAAACTAACAAACCCCAAAATCTTGTTTGACATGCAGGAGAAGCAGGTCTTGCTTGGAAAGGCAGAGCAAGGAAGGGAGCCCTGAGGACTCTGTTCTACCTGTCACCTAGAAAATGAGTGTATTTCTTAGCATGCTTTGGTTTTGCTATGTAAGTAAATATTTTTAATTTTTCCATGAAGGAAAAAGTGAGGAAGTGATACAGACACCTGTGGTACCAGCATTGCTGCAGCTGTTTTGGGACACCTCAGCACTCAGGGAGGGTGGGGAGTGAATCTCAGCCAAAACCAGCGAGCCCTGGGCTAAGGAATGAGAGGCTCAGGCTCTTCTAGGGGCACACAGCATGTCTGGAGAGGAAGCAGAGCCTCAGGACTCAGAGACTCAGACACTGCTCAGTGCAGCCACCAGCATCTGGGGAATACCCAGGGCACTGCAGAAGTTTAAAAAATAACAACTGTGCCACGTGCAGTGAAATCAGGATGTGCTTGGGTGCAGCCAGGATGCAACTGAAAACACACACCGATGGCCAGGTGGGAATCTAGGAGAGCACAGAGAGCCCCCAGCTTGCTCCCAGCTGTTCTGTGCACCCCTTTCCCTGCAGGTTGGGGGCCCTGGGGGCTTTTCCCTGGCTTTTTCCCGGCTTTTTCCCAGCTTTTTCCTGGCTTTTTCACCATCTCTCCACAACAGCCGTAACAAGTGTTGGGCTGTGCACTAATGAAAAGCTGTGTGGGCCAGTCCCTAATTACAGCCATCAGTTAAGCTGTCAGAGGAGCTCTCCGTGGTTCATTATTAGATGTTGGGCCTTGATGAGCTGCAGTCAGGCGTGAAAGGGCAACCTGAGCCCGTGGAGGTCTCCATTCCCCCACGGAACTCAGGGAGGGGGGGTTAGGACTAGACCTGGCTTTTCAGGTCTGAGCTTTACCTATTGCAGGGAGAAAGCTGGCAGTAAGGAAAGGAGGAGAGATCCAGAGGCCGTTTCACATTTTCCGGCCTTTTAGAATCTTCAGGCTTCAGCGTTTCGAAGACAAGAAGCCCCTGCCTTCAGTGTAGGCTTTTCCTGCATAAACTCCTAAGGAATTGCAGCTCTGTGTGTTCAGCCTCACTACAAATGGGATGCAGGGATGAGTCCAAGCCACAGCGTCTTTCAGCCACATCTGGATTTCAAAGTGTCCCCAAGGATGCTGTTGGGGGCTGTTTCTCCACATCGTGGTCCCTTCAAATTCACACCAGACCCAGTGGAAAACAGACACACAGATGATGGGGTTTAATGACAACAGCACCAGTTTATTTGAACCAGGGTCTTTATTGGGAGATGTGTTTGTTTTCTCAGGCCACACATTATTAACTAATCCCTAGACTTTGTTTTTACAGTCACATTCTGAGCAACTTCCCACTTCTCACCCCTTTTCTCCATCAAAACACTTTGGCTCTGGAGTGGTGTGTAAGGCATCCTGGGCTGCTGCTGCAGGGGATGAATTTCCATTCAGCAACCCTGCTGAATCCCACAGAACCCTCTTTCTTACTGGGAAAGTCAGACTGGAACTTCCTCCTGCTCTTTGGGCAAGATCAGCTACAGTCATTAGGCATCAAGGCCTAAAATGTGTTCCAAGGCCAGGCTGGACGGGGCTTGGAGAGACTGGAAGGTGTCCCTGCCCAAATGGAACATGCCCAAAAGGAGGAGATTTTGGAATGTTCTGCCTGGGGAGGTGTTGGGTCCTCATCCCTGCGTGTGTTTAACAAAGCCTGGATGTGGCACTGGGTGCCAGGGTTTAGTTGGGGTGTTGGGGCTGGGCTGGACTCGACGATCTTGAAAGTCTCTTCCAATCCAAACCATTCTGGGATTCTGTGATTCTGTTCCCTCTTGGTATGAAGGGGTAAAATTTTGTTGTTGTTGTTGTTGTTGTTGTTGTTGTTGTTGTCTTCCCCATGTATCAGCCCCATTCTCATTCCAAAGCCCTTTTCCCAGCTTCTCCTCTCCCAGGACAAGCCTGCCACTTGCTGGATGCCTGTCCTGGGAGAGAAGAGAGTGTTTGCCAAGAGCTCCAAGTGAAACACGTACAGCACCTTGTTCTGGAGTATTTGCTTACATTAAACCAGGAGAGAACTGGCTTTTTGCTGTTCTTTCCTAGATTCCAGAAGCATTGAAATGGCTGTGCATGAGGAGCTGGGCAAGGCAAAGCTGGGCCAGGGATGGGCTTTTGGGCACCACCTTCTCCTCACCAGGCTCCCACCTGTGACTGTCACAGCATCTCCTCTCAGCCTTTCCCAGTCCCAGCCTTGGCCTGCCAAGCAGGAATCTGAAAGGAAGCAGGCTGTGCTGGAGGGCTGGGGGAGGTCAGGGGTCTCTGCTGTGGAGCTCCACAGCTGTTAATCACCAAATATCTCTGGCTCCCAGCAGCTGTCTGGTGTTTATCTTCGCCTGGATATCTCCTGGCCAGCGCAGGCTGTGCAGCCAAGCCAAACACCAAGGGAGCTCAGCTCTGCACACAGGGCTGTGCCCGTGGGGTCTGTGCACACACAGCCCGGGCTGTGCCCCCCTGCTGCACCTGGAGTGCTCAGCAGTGACCTGTGCTAATTAAATGTGCAGTTGTGTGGAGGCACAGGTGAGTTAAGGTGCTCGAGTGTGGCTCAGAGAAGTTCTCTTGCTCAGTAATTCCCTGACTTCTCTCTGAGCCTTATGGAGCTTTTGAGATAAAGTGCAAAAACACAGAACTTCCCAAATCTTCCAGCATCGGTCACACAGAGGCTTTAAAGTGCATCTCAAAGGCAGTTCCCTGGCCATGCCTTTGGGAAAGGAGGAGGAGGAGGAGGAGGAGGAGGGCTAACAAACTAAACTGTACCACCTGCAGAAGAGAAGGAGGGTTGACCCTATGGCTCCAATTAACCTGTCCTCACAGGTGTGTGAGGGCACAAGGTCATTTCAATCAGGCTCAGGAGAAGCTGAGTTTTTCTGGGAAGGATTGAGAGAGGCAGCTCTTGCCTGTTTGATGTCCTTTTTGTGGCAAGAAACTTGCAGTGACCTCAGAGATTAAAGGCTTGAGGAACAGCAAGGAGGATGTGAGTGTGTTGTACCCTGATTTTTCTGAAGGCTTCTATGTTTCTTTTTCCCTGTTCCCAGGTCCTTTCTGTGACAGAGCATCCTGAGCTACCCCACAACAGCAGAAGATGTCCTGGCTGCATCTGAGTTTCTGTTTGTGTGATAAGGGAGGGTTTAGCTGAACCTATGGGAGGTGGGAACCAACTGGAGTTTTCCTTTACTGAATTTTAACTGCTTGTATAGAGAAGCACAAGGTTGTGTCGCTGAATGTTGTGAAGCTTCCGGTAGAGTGTTTGTAGTTTTTGTTTACCACACAGTTGGCTGGGTATTTAATATTGTTTTGTAAAGAGAGTTTGAGGTCCTGGTTGCTGCTGAGCCTCCCCTGAGGCTGCAGAGGCTGCCAGGCAGTGGGAGTGACAGGACCTGGCTGTACAGGATGCTCTGTGCCCTGGGCTGCTCTGAGCCCCTGCAATCCTGCAGAACTCACACCCATTCCTCAGGGCAGCTCACAGGGCAGGCTGCAGTGCTGTTGCAGAGGGTATTTTGGGAGGTGGGAAGCTGCAGGCCTGTACTGAGCTGTGGTTTGGGCTGTGCACTGAGTGAGGGGCTGAGTTTGCTTTTCCCTCCTGTGCCTGCTGCTCTGGGAGCACAGCGAGTGCTTTCCACGGACATTGTGCAACAAAGGCCAGGGCTCCTTCTAGAGCAGCTCTGCTTTCTTGGCTGTAAATGCCCAGTTTTCCTGCAGGTCCAGCTCTGCTCTTTATCAGTTAGCTTCCTGCAGATCCTGGGAACAGCCACAGCTGTCCTTCCCTTCAGCCCGGAGCACCCACTTCCTCCTGCCTTACCTCATCCTGCAATTTCTGTCCCTCAGGGCGCCCTGGGCTGCAGCAGCCTCTCCATCTGTCCTCTCTCTCCATCTGTCCTCTCTCTCCATCTGTCCGGTCTTCTGAGCATGCAGCAAGGCCTCAGAGAAAAGAGGAATGGAAGAGAAAGGAGCCAGTTGCCCATGAGGGATGCTCAGGTAGAACACCTGAGCCAGTGGGGTGGGGAGCTGGGGCTGCAGGGAGGGGAACGAGCTGCCAGGAGGCTTCTGCTGCAGGCTGGGTGAAGAAAACCAATGCAGAGGCTTTAGTGGCTCCTGTTCCCACCAAAAATGCCAAACCCTTGGGCTCTCCAGCCTTTGCTGTAGGTGAGGGACTTCTCCAAAGGGAGAGCCCCTCTTTCTGGAAGGAAAAGGACAGGAAGGGAGGAGTTCAGCTGGAGCAGGCTCTCTAATGATGAACTTGTCAGCTGTTAATGATCTGAGAGGATGTGGCAGCCCATGGGTTTGCTGGGCTCTGTGCAGGGGTTGCTCCTCTGAAAAGCCAAGGGTTTCCTGCCAAGCAGAAGTGCAGATCCTTCCTTTCCTCTGTGGAGCACTCAGAACAGGCTGTTTGGTGTCACACACCAGCCTGAACAAGAGGAGGAAAAATCTGCCCAGAAACACCACTGTGCCCTGGGGGGGTGGTGGTGGGGACAGCTCAGAGCCATCCCCACGGCAGGAACAGCCTGGAACTCCATCCCCTCTGCTCTGTTGCCCTTGCAGCCTTATTTCCAGGCTGTAAAAGGAAGCACCACCTTGGCTTTGCCTAATCAGATGTGCTTTGAGCAGAGCTGGCAGCTCAGGCCTCTGCAGTGTCCCTGGAGATGGCCCAGCATGGAGGGTGTGGGGATTGCTCCTGAGAGTCCTGGTGCTCAAGGGGGGATCAGAGCACCTCTGGGACTGGTGATGGGCTGCAGTGGCCTCAGCCTGGCCCTCTTCCCATCCCACAGGCACCAAAAATGTCGAGGGAAATCCCCAGGGCTCTGTGCCTGGTGTGGGCACTGGAAGCAGTGGGGTGTCCAGGGAGGGTGGCCTTGCTCTGCCCCTGGACAGCCCTGCCAGACAGAGCAGAGGGAAAGGGGACACCAAAAGTATCCCTGGTGCTGGCTTCGAATTCCACTCAGCTTCAAGTCCTTGTCCTGCCTGCTGGAAACAGAGGGGCTGGGCAGCCCTGCCTGCAAGGCTGTGGAGCTGCAGGAAGGAGATATGCTGAGAAAATATCATTTTCTTCCCTGTCTGAGTGCTGCTGCTCTCCCTCAGCTTCCCTCAACATCCCCTGTCACCATCCCCAGTGTTTGTGGCATCCCAGCCTGTCCTGTGTCCCCCTGTCCTGGTGAGGGGTGTCTCATGCAGGGCCTGGTTCTTGGGTACTGCCATGGACATTTTTAGTCAGTTTTTTCCCCTTCCCTTGTTTGGTTGGGAAGAACAAGCCAGAGTCAAAACCCAGCTGCTGTCAGTGTGGGTCCTGTGGGTGTTTGTGCCCTGAAATCCAATTTTCCTTTCTGAGCTGCTGAATTTTGTTGTTCCTGGCCCCCACTTATTGAGGGAGCAGACATCCTGTTCTTCTCCATCCTCTCCATGTCCCTTGGCTGATGTTGGTGTTAGCTGGGGACATTTGGTAGCCCACTGTGCAAGTCACCATGGCAAGACAATGTTTGCCCTATAATACACAGGGGCACTGTTCCCTGCTTTCATGTGCTCTAATTTAAACAAAATGCTGTTTCTGAATAAGTTTCTGGGGCTTGTTGCAGAGCTCTGTTGTTAAATAGGTTTGGGTTTATTTGTAGAGAGGGGATTCTGCCTCTGAGGTAAGGCTGCTGAGTCGGGCAGCTCTTACAAGCAGAGCCTGTATAAAAATGTGTTTGAGCCCTCCTAAACCTCCTTGTAACTCCATGAACTTCAGCGTGGCTCTGACGATGCTTGGAGGGGGGAACTTCACCCTGGAGTCCCCTGGCACTGGTCCCAGTCAGGATGGAGGTCACTTCTACTGACCTGAGCTTCGTTCAAAACAATCACTTAGGTGTGAAAAAATCCACTGCCTGTTCCCAGGGCTCCTTAGTCCCCACCCAGTGTATTTTTAAATACTCATAATGAGCTGTCATCTTGGCCAGGGCTCACTTGGCCATTGAGGGCTGGTGGTAACAACGAGACCACAGCGTGCAGGCAGAGGAATGAGGGCCTTTCTGCTGGGTTATTGTTTTCCCCCTCTCTGTCTTCAGCTTTTGGAGTGCTGCAGTGGTTTCCAACAGCTGGCCCAGCCATCATCCTGATCGTGTTGCTCTGAGCTTTGCTGAGCTGGGGGGACTTGGCAGCCCAGCAGCTGTCCCAGAGCCTGAGCCATGAATGAGCTCAGAGGGGAAGGAGAGGGGCTTGGATGGGAGAAAGGCTCTTAGTGGTGGCTTTTTTTCCAAGTGAGAGGCTGACAGCTGACTGGATCCAGGCACAGCCTGAGCAGGTGCTGTGTGTGCTCTGCCCTCCCTTGGCTGTGCCTGGACCCTTCTGGAGCACTTGGGGTGGCCACAAGAAGCTCCTCCAATTGGCCTTTCTGGCCATCCCTGCCCTGGGAGCTCCCAGGCAGTCCTGCCAGTCTGTTCCAGTGCTGATTCCCTGCTGGGCTTGGCTCTTCCCACTCTGGTGCCCCACACAGATATTTTTTAAGCTGTGTTTCAGGCTTGAATGCAACCTGCTGACAGCCTGTCTGAGGTTTTATGCTACAAATCCCAAGAACCAGAGCTGCTTAAAAATTGGAGTTTTGAGCAAGATCCTGTGTCCCTTAGAGCATCCTTCTGCCCAGGGCAGCACTGTCCCCTCACATCAGACCAGACCTAACAGCTCAGGCTGGTGTGAGGTTCTGAGGGTAGTTTTTACCATGCACGAGGTAGGGATGAGAGTTTCAGCCCTTATTTCATGCTCGTGCCCTCAAGCCCATGTCTCAAAATGATGTGGGCTGTATTTAAAGTTTCCTTAAAATAATCCACAGAGACCCAGTGAAGCTGTAGGGTGGTGTGAGGGTGTGATTCCCTTCTTGTGGAGCCTAAAACCCTGGATGAACATGGTGACTCCTCTCTAAACTGTGCCTTGCAAAGCAAAATCCCACTTGTGAGTGGGTGTGTGTGAACTGGGGGCAAAGCAGAGAAATGTGTTGTGGTGCTTTCCTCAGGTGACAAGAGTTGGGCAGAGCACCCCAGGCTGCTCCTGCTTTTAATTAGCTCATCTTTAACTGGTTTGCTGCTTCCAGCACCAAGGGCAGTCCTGGGGGCTCCTTTAGCAAGGCAAACTCGGGTTTGTGGAGATGGTGGCGATGTGGGGCAGGGTGATCTCCAGCAAGGGGTGGGGAAGGCTGAATCCAAAGCTCCTGGGAGACTCTGCATGCTCTGAGCTTTGGTATGAAAGAAAATAAGGGATTTACTCTTCCCTAGAAATTGTCAGGAAAATTAATCCACAAACATCAGAGGTTTATGTCCAAAAAGGAGACAGAGGAGTCCTTTTTCTTTATTCCAATAAAGGGAGAGGCCATGGGGCATTTCCCTGGGGTCTCTCCAATTTTTGGAGGACTCAGCCTCCTTTTTATCCCAATTTCCCAGCCACATTTCCCTCTGTTTTTCCCCATTGGCTGAGGCACTTGAGAGGTTCAGACTGATACCTGAGATTCCCCTCTAATGTATAACCCTCCCTTTTAATTTTTAATTCTCACGGAATTTTAGGGTTTTTCCCCATTGTTTCTTTCAATATCCAATTTCATTTCTCAGCAAACCCACAGTTTGTTTGTAAAGGCAAATATCTTTATTTCCATTCATCAATCAGTGGGATCCTTCCCATTGTTTCTTTTCTCTCTCAGTGCTGGTTTTCTCTACCAGCAGACCCAGTTTGTTTGTAAATACAGTCTGTCATTCCTCTCACGATGGACTGTGGCAGTGTGTTCTCACTCCTGCTCTGCTCTTCCCCTTTCCCACCAAGCCTTGGCTTCCCTGGTGTCTGATAGAAGCTCCCTGTGGGTGCAGGGTTGGCTGCTCTGCCTTGACCTTATCCTCTGGCATCTGCAAAGCTCCTGACCTGTGTCATTCCTGGCCTGTGTCTCATCTCTCTGTGGTGATGATCATTTGGGCTCATCCCCCAAAATGTTTTGCTGGACCTCTCTGTTCAGATTTGTGCTGGTTTCTGCAGGTTTTATCGAGGATGGGGCTCTGTGTGCCACTCACCCCATCCTTCCTCCTGTTACTGCACAGCACAGCTCCCTGGTGTGCTGCATCCTGCTGTGAGGTCAGGGTCAGCTCTCTGTGCTGGGCAAACCCCAGCTTTGTTTTTGGAAGGGGAGGACTGAAGGCCAAGTTGTTGGCTGGTTTTGGCCTTCTCAGGCTGCTTTTCTTCCAACCTCTGCCCTCAGGGAGCGCAGAAGGACCACAAAGTGAGGCAGTGATAAGCACAGGGCTGAGATCAGCTGTGGCTGTTGATGCCTTAAGGTTTCAGCCTTTATATTTTCCAAATCCTGTGCTGCATTAGAGCACAACTCTGAACTCCATTTAAAGTGTCAGCTGCTGTCTTCACACTTTGGTCAGACAAAACAATTCCTCTGGGCCTGGGACCCAAGGACACCCGACAGCCTCGGGCCCCAAAAAGGATAAAGAAAAGTGAATTGGGGAGGAGCAAACTGGGGGAATGTGACTTCATTACCTGAAGCTGTAATTGCAGAATTAACCCCTGAGATGCAAACAGACCAAAGTTAAATCTGACTGAAAAACTCGTGACCATTGCCCACCCTGGCTGTAGCCCCTGGGAGGCTCTGACTGCCCAAGGTGTATCTGTGGAAGGCCTTTCATAAATACCCACTTTATTCTCCTAACTCTGTCCAGCCTCTGCTCTAGGCAGCCCCTCCAAGGCATCACTGCAAGTGAGGGAACAATCAGCTTTTTCTGCCTTAATGCTCATTGCAGGTGCCATGCTCTGGCAGGGAGCAGGCCAGGAGCTGGCTCCAGAGTTGCAAATCCAGGCAGATTGTGGAAAAAACACTTGTGGGTTTGTTTAGATACCAGTGCCCTGCTGCTCTTTTGGGGGTGTTTGTTGCCTGGCACTCAAAGCTACAAATTTTTTGCTGTGCACCTGAAAGGGCTTTTAAAGCTGTGAGGGGAGGGCTGGGATGCTTCCTAAGTCATGGATGGGAACTGGTTGGGGGAAACACTCTTAATTCTTGGACATAATGTGGAACTGCAGTAGTGAAATCCACATTAAATTGAGACAGATGAGAGAGGAAGGAGTTGTTGGAGGAGTTTGCTGTGTTTATCATGAGAAAGCCAAATCTGTGTTCCCTTGCTTGTGTCTCAACACCAGAGATGCCTTCAGCTGCCTGGCACGGGGCTGTTCCTGCTAAGGCTGAGTTGAAATGGGAGTTTTCATGGAATCACGCTGAACTTTGAATGAAGGCTTTGGCTCTGTCACAGTTTTTTCCTGCACTGAGAGGAGGGAGCTCTGGCCTCTGCTGCTTTCTCTGACAACAAACCCAATTCTGAGGTGAGCACTAAATCTCAACTCCCTGTGAGTTATTTCCTTTGAGCTCTTGATTACACCCTACACATGCAGCCCGGTATGATCCAGGATGGATGAGGTTCCATCCATTTCTTGTGAATACCTCATGGATCTCCAACAGCTGCCAGCAATTTCTTTTGGGTACAATCAGTGAACGTTTTGGTGAATGCTTTGAAGATGTGCAGCATCCTCAAACGCCGAGCTTTGTTTCATTATTATTACTATTTAACATCTCTATGCAGCTGAACTACTGTCAGGCATCCTCACTTAATAGCAGGTTTTGTGTCTGGATCTTTTCTGCAGAGGCAGGTTTTTGGCCCAGGGGATGGAGCAGTGATCCAATCGAGTTTGCAGTTCCACACTGCCTGACATCCCAACATGCTTTACAGGCACCACTTAATTCTCACCGTTTGGTAGGGCTGGTAATCCATCTTCTGTGGTTCCATGGTATCCCTGCAGAGGCTGAGGGGGAAAGGGTGACCTTTGGGAGGTGGAAGAGGAAGGAATTGGCCCCAGAACCTGCTCTCCCCTTTGCATTTGCAGTGTCCTTTCACTGCATCCAGACCACGGCCCCACAGGAACCTCTCCCACTCCTTGCAAAGGGATCTGGCACCTGCTGTCTTTAGATATTCTTATTTTGGATCAAAAAGCCCAGAGCTAGAGTTTGCTGTCGTGCAAAAAGCTTGTGCACTGCAGAGGCTGAAATCCAAAGAAGCAGGAGACATCCAGGGTAAACAGGAAAGCAGGAATGAGCGACTCCTGAAGCCACGGGAAGTTTGGAGTCAGGTTTCTGTCACCGAGGGATGGGTTCTTGTCATTGCTTTTTCTTCTTGTGCTGCCACCTGGAGACCAGGCATTGATTGTGTTATTTAATTGCATTGATTATGTTCTTTAATTCCATTGCTGGCCAGCAGGACTGCTGGGAGAGCTCTCCAAGGAGCTGCTGTTTGGGATGCTGTGGGAAACCAGTCTGACCAGAGGCCACCCTGCAGCCTAAATCCCCTCCTGGGAGTGGGGAGGCACTGAGCCAGTCCCCCTGTGTCAGAGCAGGGCAGCCTTCCTGCTCTCTCCTGTGGCTGTCAACCCCCCTTTTCACCAGAAACATTTTTAAAAACCCCTTTAAAACTGAAGGTGTGATATGAGGGGATGGAGCTGTGGAACTCCATCAGGTTTTGGACAGGAATATCCAGCCTGGAAGACTTGGAAAGCAGCTCCTTCCCTCCGTGCACCCCCAACCCACCCCAGGGACAGCAAGAACGTGGAAATTAAATCAATTTACTGCCTCTGCTGTTCTGACAAATAAAGAGCAGCTCTTCGTGAAGGCCCTCGGTGTTGTTCTCCCTGCCAAGAGTCATTTGAGCAGCGTCGTTAGTGACACGGGGAGGGACCCCACGGGTCACTGCTGTGCTGAACATCTGTCTGCAGCTCCAGATGTTTGCACCCTACGTGGGGAACCACACACTGGGACACGGATTCACAGCTCCCTCCAGGGCTCGGGGATCGCTCACAGCAAAGTTTGGGGTGGCTGACAGCCCGAGCAGGGAAAATCCCTCCTGTTCACTCACAACTCCCAGGGAAAGCTTTTCCTGATAACCAGGAATGGGTGAAAAGTGCCCCAAACAGCCCCCAGTGGGATTGGGAATTGGGCTGATCCTGAGAGTCTGGGAGCCTCTGAACCACCGGCAGCCGATTTGTCCTAACGTGGTCATTAAGAAAACAGTGTTATCTGCATCTTAAAGCAGGGAATAAAGAGATTTACTGCCCTCAAGTCTCCTTGGTCGCGGTGTCTCCAGCTGGTGCTTTACTGGAGTCTGAATTGCTCTCAAATGTCCCGTTGCTCCCCCTGTCACCGACTCCAGGGACTGGAAAGGGCTTTAAGGTGACTGAAAAGGGCCCTTAACCACGGCCACAAAAGTGCATCCCAGGGAAGGGATGCAAAACATTTGAACCCCTGTAAAAGTCCACACTTTTGGACTTGACTCGTGGTGCTACATGTACAGATTTGGCAGCTGAGGTTGCCCAGTTCCCTGTCTGGGCCAGGTTTGTGTGTGAAGCTGTCTCCTGCAGGGTCATCTCTGCCCAGTCAGCTGAGGCTCAGGATTGGCAGCCTGATAAAATAAACCAGCCAAAAATTTGCCTGGAATTCTAAAGTCTGGTTTAGGGCTGTTAAATTTGAAACCAATCAAGCCAAACTTTGAAACCCATTTACTTTCTGAACTCTTCTTTGCTTGCTTGTTCAAATACTGGGAGGGAAGCCAGCTCTGGAAATGAAGTCACTTTTGAAAATGGCTGCTCTCCCCAGAAGGAGGCTCTGAAAATTCCCATTGTAATTTAAAGTAATTTTTCCCCCCCTCCTCCACCCCTCAAAGAATATTATGAACTTGGCTTCTGAATCAGCCCCTCCCATATGTCCTCAAACTAAAAAAAAAAAAAAAAACAAAAAAAAAAAAAAAAAAAAAAAAAAAAAAAAAAAAAAAAAAAAAAAAAAAAAAGGGGGGGGGGGAAGNGGGAGGAGGGGAAGACACTGGCACTGCAGGACCTTTTTTATGACAGAAACTTTATTGCATGGGCTCCAGCCCATTGACAGGCTCTAAAAGTTCATTGGGAGCAGATAGAGCCTGCCAGAGCTGACCAGTGCCCCTGGCTGGGATCCATCCCCAGGCTGCTGGAGCAGGGATGTGGCTTTGTGGCATTTCCTGCACTTTGACTGGGTCATCCCTGGGGAGAATTCCCTGCTGGGAAATGCCCTTTGGGAGCCACCAGCCTGGCACAGCTCTCACAGAGCCGTGGTGCTGACAAGCTCTGTGGTGAATCTTTGGGCTGAAACACGTGGCTGAGGTTATCCTGCCAGTGGGTCTGTCCCTGGCAGCTGGATTGCTCTTGGATAAAATTCCCATGGATGCAGGGGCAGCTTGGATGCATGGTCAGCATCGGTGTGAGGTCTTCTGCAGAAAAGGAGCTTCCATCCGACAGAGCCCACCAGAAAAAGTGCAAACCAAGGTCGTGCTGCTCCTTGGGACTCTTGTGAACTTGGAAGGGAGCTTTTTCTTAGGAAAATGGCTCTTGGTTCCAAAGGAAAGCTGTTATTAATTCCTGTGTGCTTTTGCAGGAGACCTGGCCCACCTGTGGCACGAGCTTAATGTGCCTGGTGTGTGCAAGAGCCTTGTCAGTGCTTGGAACTGCCCACCCAATGTGCTGCCTCCTCCCTCAGGGCCTTTGCAGGTTCTCCCAGCAGTTCTTGACTGTGAGAAAGGAACCTCACTTTTTAAATTTTAAAAAGCTTTATTTAAAAACCTTATAAAAAATTACAACAGAAGACTAAATAAAGAAAATGGAACATGGTACCAGGAGCAAGGTAATCCCCACCATGTGCTCGGGCTCAAAATGGATGTCCTGCCCTTTTAACCCTTTTGCCAGTCCCCAAGTTCTGTCCATCAATGCCTTCTTTGCTGTCCAGTGGTGGGGATCCCTTCCTGACATCTGGATTGGAGGTCAGATGTTGCCATAGTAACGAGCCAACCCTCCCTAATGCCCCACTTTCCCAGCCATCCCATAGGAACAGAAGGAAAAAAAAAGAAACATATCTATAAAACTTCTCTTACATAGTATTTACCCTCTAATTGTGAGAGTCAGCTACTCAATACTCATTTACCAAATTGATGATTTGGGCTGATTCACCTTACATACAACAAGGCCAAATTCTGCCTTTACCTGCACTTCTGTGCCTGTTCCCTGCTTTGTGCCTTTACCTGCACTTCTGTGCCTGTTCCCTGTTTTGTGCCTTTACCTGCACTTCTGTGCCTGTTCCCTGCTTTGTGCCTTTACCTGCACTTCTGTGCCTGTTCGCTGCTTTGTGCTGAGCTGCTGCAGCAAAGTTTGTCCAAAACAGAGTGAGATCCTCAGCAGGGGGCAGGGTGCCAGATCTGCTGCGTTCCCAGGGCAGTGAACTGGAATAACTCTTCCCCTTTGGGACACTCAGAGACCTCAGCAGGACAGGGCTGTGTCCCCCTGCCACACCCCCTGTGCCACTTTGGCTGTGCTCTCAGCAATCATTTCTGGGGGAGCAGCATTAGGTAAATGCTGGTTTTGTATCCACAACAGCACTGCATCAAGGTTGCCGCGTGTCATTTCATCACTCTGGCAAACGACAGGCTCAGGGCTTGGAGTGTGGAACCTTATTTTTTAATAAAGGAAAAATCTTTGCACTTTTTATTCTGCAGCTGTCAGCGATCTCACTTGGCTCGGCCCTGGAGGAGTTCAGCTGGCCCTCGTGTTAAGGAAAACCAACAAATTAGTACAGATGTTTTTCTGAGAGCTACGGGGATCAGGGATCAGTGATTTAATACTGCCTGATATTTGATAGGGGACGCCCAGGGAATATGTGCTGGAAACCAGGAAGTAATATTACTTGAAATCAAAATATAAATATGTTCCTAAAGGTTTAGGTAATTTTTTGCAATTTCCCCTTGTACAGTTTTAAATGAGGTCTCTCCTTCTCCTCCTGTTCTTCCTGCACTTGTTCATGTAGGAGCTGGATTCAAAAAGCCAGGGAGTAAAATGGAGGCTTTCTGGGGGGGGGGGGGGGGGGGAGTGTGTATAG
>VWZP01006617.1:838532-917193 GCA_013396995.1 Dicaeum eximium
GGGGGTTGTAGAATCATGGAATCCCAGAATGGTTTGTGCTAGAAACGACCTTCAAGGTCATCTCATTCCCCCCCTGCCATGGCAGGGACACCTCCCACTGTCCCAGGTGGCTCCAAGCCCTGTCCAGCCTGGCCTGGGACACTCCCAGGGATCCAGGGGCAGCCAGAACTGCCCTGGGCACCCTGTGCCAGCGCCTGCCCACCCTCACAGGGAACAATTCCTCCCCAATATCCCATCCATCCCTGCCCTCTGGCAGTGGGAAGCCATTCCCTGTGTCCTGTCCCTCATCCCTTGTCCCCAGTCCCTCTCCAGCTCTCCTGGAGCCCCTTTAGGCCCTGGAAGGGCTCTGAGCTCTCCCTGGAGCCTTCTCCTCTCCAGGTGAGCACCCCCAGCTCTCCCAGCCTGGCTCCAGAGCAGAGGGGCTCCAGCCCTTGGAGCATCTCCGTGGCCTCCTCTGGACTCACTCCAGCAAGTCAACATCTTTTTGTATACATTTAAAAGCAGATATTTTGGGAGGAAAGTAACCTTCAGCACCAGAGGTAGAATTTTGCCTTTGGGAAGCATTCAGGCTTCAGGATCCACCATTCATTGTACCCTCCCTGCTTCTTCCAGCCCTGAGAACTGATGAGAATCAGGATATTCCATGATCCTATAACCCTGTGAACTGAGCTGGACTCACAAGGATCATCAATTCCAACTCCTGGCCTTCAGCTTAAAGCTCCTGCCAAGATACACCTTTGGGAAGGGACAGCACGGAGATGGGAAGTCACTGTGGCACTGCTCTTCTTGCTGACATGCCAACAAGTTCTTTTTCTGAGGGCTTGGGGGCATTACTTGATTCCTGATGGTCCCAAAGGCCACAAGTTTGTTTTCTTTCAGCACTTTATATTCATGAATGTGTACAAGGTATGAAACCAAGCGTAGGAAGGGAAGGCCAAGTCATTTTCCACATTCCAAATTTAGGTGGCATCTGTGAGCAGACTTATCATGACCATAAGGAGTATCTGCAATTCTTCTTGGTGCTTCTGGACACTCAGGACCTCCTGATGTGTCATGCTGCTGAGGCTTTGCTGCCACATCTCCTCCACGGGGTTTTTGTGTTGCTCAACGGCTTCACCGCTGCTGGGTTGGGTCTGCTGATACCTAAATAACTCACAGCATGAGAATTTATTCACACCCTCCAAAAACCACAAGATATGGAAAAATTCATGTTATTCTTGACTCTCAAAAACATGGCAGGGACTGAGATGAAGTCATAAGGGCTCTGCAATGACCATCAGGGGGATTTTGAAATAATTCCCAGGTCCTCTCTCCATCCCTGGATGCCCAGGGTTCCCCAGCTGTGTGGCAGAGGGGAGTGCATTGCTCAGTACTGGCAATTTTGGAGTGAAAAATGACTTTACTGCTCAACTGCTGCCCCACTTGGATCTCACAAGCAGGCACCAGATGACAGGGCTGTGGCTGAAGGTTTTTGGGTTGGAAAGCTGGCTGGCTCGTGAAGGTCACACCACACTGACCTCCCAGGCTGCTGCTGGAGCTGAGGTGCATCCTCTGGCTAACATGGAACTCAGGAGCCTTGGGAAGTTTGGCTGCTCCAAACCCATTGCTTCATTCCGGAACATGACACAACCAGCAGCTCTTTCCCCTCACATTTCCCTTCTTGCCCTTGGGCAGGAGCCCAAACCCTTCCTGATGTGTAATGGATTTACTGGTCCCTCACCAGTGGGATGTTGCTCTGTCCTGGTCCTCCTTGCTGTTTCAGTGTCACAGTTTTTGGTGTGGGACTGGAAACAGCCCCAGTGTTCATCCTTGTGCTGCAGCTCGTGGATTTGGACTCAAAAAAATGAACTTTTTATTAATGTCATATTGGGGTTGTACAGAAAACAAAACTAATTGGAAACCAATGGGCTTCTTGGTCATGGGAGTGTTGAGCCAAGGAAATCCAGAGCAGGGAGTGACAATGTCCTGCCCTTCGCACCGGGGAAATTCCTGCTGTGGCTGTTCCTTTCCCTTTGCGCCTCCAATTGTGTCCTCCTGCAGCACACGGAGACTCAAGGGTCCATCCCACCCCGGGATTTCTTGGCTTGCTGGGATTCTGTAACTCCTTTGGTAGTCTTTCTACAGGGATAGGAAGGCTGAGGTTTTTGTAAGGTCTCAATTGGCTTTAAATTGTATAAACTTTGTACTCTTTTTACATCCAGGCTGCAAACTTAAGGAACATATTCAACTCCGAAACAATTTCTCAACTTAGTGACAAATCTGCTTCCTATAAACCCAAGCTGTTGGCATTTGCTCTTACGCTCCTTTAATGCTTTATTAATGAAGTTCTTTTACAGCTGTTCCATTATTTCACCTGGGAGAAGAGTCAGGGTCACAGGTGGATAATTATGTGGGTCATCCTGTTTCTATCCTCTTAAAAATCTGGCACCACATAAGCTTTCTTCCAGCCCTCAGTGTTCCAAAGCCTTATTAAAAGTCAACATTACCGATCCAGAGCACTTTCTGGCCAGGTCCCTTTTAAATACAAGTTCTCTGTGCTTGCTGATTTCAAAAGACCTCATTTACTAGCTGTGGCTTAACATCTTCCTTAGTTACTGTTGGATTAGGAGCTGTTTCATCATTGCGTGACACAGGCAAATCCCACGGCTTCCTCTCAAATCCCGAATGGCTGCAGTACCTTGGAGCTCTGGAAATTCCCCTGCTCTCCTTGGCTGAGTTGCTCGTACTCCTTTTGTCAATACCATTGTTAGGGGGTTTGTTCCTCTGGGGTCGCCTGAGGTGTTTGTCCCAAAGGGAATGATGCAGAAATTTGTTTCAGGCAGGGACATCACCACCACAGGGTGAGGAACTGCACGTGGCACAAAGCATCAGTGCAGGGGCAGGGAGAAAAGGAGGGAGGGCATGGAAGATTTTCTGCAGTGGAGAGTGCCCTAGTGGGAGGGTAGAGAGCACATTCATGTCCAGACTCAGGAATGAGGGAATCCCAGAATGGTTTGGGTTGGAAGGGACCTTGAAACCCTCCTTGTCCCACCTCTGCCATGGCAGGGACACCTTCCACTATCCCAGGTGGCTCCAAGCCCTGTCCAGCCTGGCCTTGGGCACTGCCAGGGATCCAGGGGCAGCCACAGCTGCTCTGGGCACCCTGTGCCAGGGCCTGCCCACCCTCACAGGGAACAATTCCTTCCCAGTATCCCATCTAAAACACTTTCACTTTAAAGCCTTTCCCCCTTGTTCTATAAAAATGTCCCAGAGGAAACCTCTGGGACCTGTTAGGGTGGGATAGGGGCCATGTGCATGGCCCTTGGAGAAAGGACTCTTGGATCACAGCAAGATGATGATGGGGTGAAGGCAGAAAGTGGGAAAAGACCTTCTGGGTTGGCCCTGAAGGGACATCTGTGGCATTACTGGCACAAGAGCACATAAAGGGGTAAGCAGAGAGAAAACCAGACTTAGCGGGGCTCTCCTGGAGACCCTCCTTGGAGAGAGGCTGCTAACGTGGAAATAAAGGGTGAGAAGGGGTTTAGCAGTGAGCCAGGGAGGCAAGAGTGGAAGAGAAGCTGAGTGGAAGTCATCCTTTAATTCCTGCCACATGGATGCAAGGGCTTGGGTAAGCCAAGGAAGAGCTGGCATTGCACACCCAAAGCAGGAGCTGTGCCCAGGCCAGGCTGGGAAGGGCTGCAGAAGGGGAAGGCAGGAAAGCCTTGCCCACAGACAGGGAGTGGGCAAAATGGTACAGTGTGGGTGTGGAGGTCTCTCTTATTACTGGACAGCTCAGTGTTTCCTGCTTGAAAGGGGAAGCAGAATAAGAGCTGATGTGGGATGGTGCCTGGCCAAAGTGGGGAGCAGGGTGAGCTCCGTACGTAGCTGGTTGTTTAAAGATGAGCTTTGTTTTGGAAAAGTGTCACAGAGAAACAGCTGCTGGATCACTTCTGCTTCTGCTTTATCACAGTGTGCTCTGAATCTCTGGAAATAAAGTGCCATATATGATGTGGGAGATTTTTTTGCTCCTCTTGGTGGGTGAGAAGCAACTGAGCACAGAATGGGAGCTCAATAACCATCAGTAATAAGCAGAGGTGGCTCCCAGCTTCCTCTAATTATGCTTTTCTCTGCTTCAGTTTAAAATTAGCCTGTGGGACAATTCCGTGTTCCTGCAGACCTGTACAGAGATTTTAAGCTTTGTATTGCAAAAGGTGAGCTGTTCAGAAATAAAAAATTTGCAGAGCTTCCATGCATGCTTCTGTTGTCCTTTCTGATCCCACATCAATTGAATATGTGCTGCCTCAGGGTTTAGCCCATTTAATCAATCCAGAGTTTAAAAATTTGGGCAAGTTCAGCATAAATTGTACCCAGATTCCCATCAAACTGCTCTGTGAACATCTTGCAAATAAACATGTGTCAGTGCAAAGAAACTCTGCACCTGTGACCTGTGTTACTTGTGATGGCTCCAGATCTCTTTTGAAAGGGAATCCTTGAATTATGTCAGGTTTTTCCTGGTGTTTACCCAAGTACTTGCTATGACACAGAAGAAAACAAGTCAGTGTCATGGAATAGTGGCTACTTGTGGTGATTTATCCTCAGCCAGACAATTTAATTGTCTTTCCTGCTGGGTAACCAGATATGAGGATGGGGAAGAGCAACCTTGGTTGTCTTCAGCCTGCAGGTTGTTGGCACTGGTCCTTTCCCTGCCCGGGGAAGCACAGTCTGGAGGCTGCTGTGAAAAGGTAGAAGTGAGCAGGAGAAAACCAGACACAGAACAGTTGCTGGTGGTTCACTGCCAAAACAGCAAACTTAATAAAGTGAGATTTTGCCAGGCATGGAAACAAAAAAAAGAAAAAACAAAAAAACCCAACAAAAAAAACCCAAAACAACCCCACTCAAAGTGTTTCATAATCCCTGAGGCTGTGGATGATAGGAGAGGGAATAGTGTGTCAGTGCTGCCAGTCAGGGAGGTGCTGCTGGAGGATGGGATTGGCTTTTGAGGTGGATGTTGCAGTGGGGAGAAACCCCCTCCCTTCTGGGTGGGGAACAAACCCCTGGATGTAATTTGTCCCGGATAAAGTTTGCACATAAATCACCAGGTGCACAAATAGAGGAGGAAAAACGCTGGCCAGGGAAAGCTCTGCCTGGGAGGGTTTGGAGCTGACCTAGGCTTGGGTCTCTTGTGGTTTTTGTATTGCAAATAAAAAGGCAAGTGTCGTGCTGGGAAGTATAAACAGGGCTCTCAAGCCTTCAGGCTCCACATTAACGTGCTGTCACCGTCTCTGGGAGGAGCTGGTGGAAGCTGGGATGTCGGGGATTATCTTTAAGGGTTCTGGATGTGCATACTCAGGTGTCAAAGTCAGCAATGTGTGCATATTCATCCCTCCTCAGACTTACAATGCCTTCAGGAGTGATGGGGAATAACAAAGGTGTGCAGTGCCCGTGGCACCTTTCCTGTCTCTGGTGACTCCTCCGGGAGCTTTGAACTGCTAGAGGGGTGAGCAGTCATCAGGCTTTGGGACAAAAGCCGTTCCCGAGTGGCAAATTGTCCCCAGTGCTGCGAGCCCTGGAATGACTCTGGCAGCTCAATGGGGAGCAGCCTTGGCTGGGAACACCCTTCTTAAACCTTCCAGGAGAAAAGGATTCCGTTTAACAAGAACTTTTGGGTGAGGAACGGCCAGGTGGGATTTGAGCTCGGAGCAGACCCAAGTCCTGAAATCACCAGGAGCGCCCGGAGCATCAGGACTTGCTCATTCTCCGGTTTGCTCCTCGTGACTGTGGAGGGCAGATGAGTTGGGAATTGCCCCCCACACCTCACTGGGCCAGTTTGGAGCCTGTGGCAGATGTTTAAGGGAGGATGTGAATTCCCTCTGTGCCACGGACCTGCTGTTACTGGTGTGGAAATCTGGCAATGGGGGAATGTAACACCCAAAAGCTGGGATAGGTCACCCTGTTGCAAGGATTTGTTGTGTCCAAGGGAAGCACCTTTTCTGGAATGTGTTGGGTGTTTCAGCTTCGGTGTAACCACTCCAGTGTCCCCACAGGATTTTAACGAGGTGTTGTGGAACAATTTGCAGTGTCCTGTGTGCAGAAATTCAGAAGTCTGAGCTGGAGTTGTCATAAACCAGACTTTGTTGTCAGGAGTCTTGGGGATTTATGAAACTGGAGGATGTGGTGATAACATGAGTGGCTGCAGGACTCTTCCCTCTGAAAGGCAGCTTTGGTCTCCAAACCTGGATGGTCCCGGGGGGGAGGCGAAGGGAGAGGAGCTGCTGAAGTCTGGCACGTGGGAGGGATGGGTGTGGGAATTGGGCTGCTGAGCTCCTTCCCAGCACTGCTGCTGTCCGTGAGTGACTCTGGGTGAGCCCCTCTGAGTCGCAGGAACCAGTGATAACGATAATCCTCTGCTCCAGTCCTGTCTGGCTGCTCCACCAGGCTCCAAACTTTCTGGGAAGGAACATCCTCTATTATTATCATTATTAGCATAATTGTGGTGCCACAGTCACAAACTTTATCATCTGTTCCTGTGTTTTGCTGAACTCTACTGAAGCAACCAAATTTTTGGTAACGTGCAACTCTAACCTGACTCAACAGGAGCTGAAATGGAGAGCCAGGCTTTTACTGTGCTCCATAACAATTGATCCCTGGCTCTCCTCAGGTACTTCTGACTGCAAAATGGGATGGAATATGCTGCTTTGCCTTCAAATCGATTTGAGTGGTGATAGCTGGGTGAGCCAGCTGAGATTTAGGTGTTTACACCTCGTGTGGGTTCAGGCGGATTCCGCTGACCATCATTTCTCAGCTGACCCCAAAGTGACCCACAGGTGTTGCCAGCTGCTTTGGAAGACCACGAATGCCTGGAGGTGCTGTGAGGCAGGAGGAGGCAGGATGCTCCAGCACACAAAAGCAGCATTTCCCTTCAGGGAGAGATCAGTGAATTTCCCTGCGTGTAACTGAGAGCAAGGAGAAGCTCCCCGAGGAGAGGCTGTGCTCCTTATCAAAAATGTAAGCAAACAACAAATTAAACCCAATTATGTTTGTTTCCCAGGCCTTTGTTTATGCAGGGAATTAAGCCTGGTTTCAGCTGTTGGGATTTGGCAAGGGACAGAGCACAGTTCCAGCTGAACCTGGCTCTGCTCTGCAGCCAGGGAAGGATTGCTGCCCAGAAGAAGAGAAGTTCAAACCAGCAGTTATTGAAGTGCTGGATGGATTTTTAGGTATGCAAGGGCATCTTGGGTGTCTGCATTAAAAAAAGAAGTGTTGCTCTTTTTTGTTTTCCTTGTCCTTAAGAGCTCTGCAGGTGGCTGGGGCTGAAGCACCTCATCATTTCACAGAATATTCCGAGCTGGAATGGACCCACAAGGATCACTGAGGCCAGCTCTTAAGTGGCATCTCTTGGCACTGTCAGCTGAGGAATCTCCTTGGCTGTGAGGGTGGGACAGGGGTCAGATGCTGGGCAAGGTTTGCTGGGGGGATGGAGCAAGGTGTGAGAAGGTCAAATGGAAGATGTGAATGGTCAAGAGTGGACTTGTTGATAATATGGGTGTTTTCTATATGAAACTTGAAAGCACTGCTTTTAACTGAAAATGGGAATCCAAGAACCAAATTAGAGGGGTTATGGCATAGGGAAACAAATAAATCAAGTCTAAATTTTTTAGGGGGGGAATAACTTCCTGATAAATCCCCCAAACTAAGATTGCCTGCGGCAGCATCCGATGTGAACTTATTCACTAAAATTGGAAACCTCCTCCAAGAGGGATCAAAGGGAAGGGGGCTCATATCTGCTGCCTCTGCAGATCTATTTGCCTCAAATGCACTTGTTAAAAACCACAAAAACATATCAAGGAATGCTGCCTTTAAAACAAGTTATTCAACCTGGGAACTGCATTTTGGAGGCTGGTATGGAAGCAGATGCCAAGTTTCCCTCAGTGCTGTCCATCCAAACACTGTATTTAATTTTACAGACTTTCTGGAGCACCTGGGAGAAGAGCCATAGGGAGATACTGCAAGAATTTTACCCCAAGCATTCAAATGCCTTATTCCTAAAAGTAGCCCGAGTGCTAATGCTGGTTTATGTGTGATTATTATTTATGTTTGATTATATGCGATTATTTCAGGAAACGTAGTGATAGGACAGGCACTAACAGGTTCAGACTAAAGGAGGGGAAATTTACCTTAGATATAGAGAAGAAATTCTTGGCTGTGAGGGTGGGGAGGCCCTGGCACAGATTTCCCAGAGCAGCTGTGGCTGCCCCATCCCTGGGAGTGTCCAAGGCCAGGTTGGAAGGGGCTTGAAGCAGCCTGGGACAGTGGAAGGTGTCCCTGCCATGGCAGGGAGGGAGTGGAATGAGATGAACTTTAAGGTCCTCTCTTACCCAAACCATTCTGGGATTCTGTGATTATCACAGGTAATCAAAAACTTTTAATCTCCCTGAGCTGAAATATCACAGCAGCAGCATCTTGCTGAATGTTGTCACCAAAACATTTGCAAATGGCTTTTCTAGTCACATGTTTGCAGCTGAAGCCCATCTGTTAAGTGAATGTGCTGATGAAAGGTGAACAAAAGAGAATTTCTGTGGTTGGATGCACAGGTAGGACCTTGCTACTGAGGTGTCCTGTTCTGAGAAGCTCTGTGTTAGCTGGAGCCAGGTTTTGGGGTGTACCATAAACTCAACCCCTGGCCTGTGTTTGCTTTTGTTACAGCCAAACAGATGAACTATGCAGCAAAATCAATCCTTGTGTTTCCTGAGGAGCTGAGGTGAAGCTGTTACATCCTGAATCCACAGGGATTCTGGAAGTGTTCAAGGCCAGGCTGGACAGGGCTTGGAGGAACCTGGGCTGGTGGAAGGTGTCCCTGCTGCGGCACGGGGTGGAGCTGGATGATCTTTAGGTGCCTTCCAACCCAAACCCCTGTTGATCCTATTCCATGATTCCAGGTGTGCTCCAGCTCTGGGCTCTGCCTGCTGTTTGCTGCTTCTCCTGCTCCCTCCTCCTTCCAGCCTCTGGCTGCAGTTTGTGTTTCCCCTTTTATTGCCTTTGGCTCTGTCACGACGGGCGGTGCAGTATTTGCGTTCTTCACTTAATAATCTTTTGGCGGCTGTTGGACATCGTTTCTCATTGTATTGGTGGAGGATTAGCTGAGATGATGGGAGATATTTCCTGTCTTAGCCAGTGGGATGGGCTTTGCAGGGCCTGTGCCTTCTTTTCACATGGTGTAATGCTTTGTTTGGGAATGCGCAGAGGCAGCTCGGCCATGGGAAGAAAGCGCAGCCCCTGAAGCATGATCACTTTTATTTGTGGCAAGAAGCCATGGAACAGGCAAAATTGCTGGTATTCCCAGGCTGGGCAGAGCTCAGGGCTGGGGGCTGAGCTCACTGGTGTCTGCTCATGCCCCTGCATTGTGTTGGGGGGCAAAGAGAGTCCCTCTATTTATCCCAAGCTTGTGTTTATCAAATCATAAAATCACAGAATAGGTTGGAAAGGCCGTTAAAGATTAGTTTGTTCCGACTTCCTGCCGTGGGCAGGGACACTTTCCACCAGGCCAGGCTGCTCTAATCCCAATCCAACTTGGCCTTGAGCAGCTCCAGGGGTGAGGAGTCCATTTAGCTGCAGATTTTCCTTTGGAAAGGGTTGGTGAACTTGGGTGCTCCTGGTACCATCTGCTTCATAGCTGTAGTTGTTGAGTTTAGGGATGCTGCAGGGCTTCTTTCAGGAAGTCTGGGAGAGGCTGTGGCTGCTGAAGGAGCAGAGGGAATGTGGCCATCCGTGTGGGTGCTGAAGTGTGTTTGCAGCCATCTCCGCAGGGCAACTGCAAACAAGTGTTTCTGCAAAAAACAAAGCAATCCTGGAAAAAGGTTGAATTTCTGGGAAAGTGATTGGGGCAGGGTGGGTCTGGCTCCTGGTGACGGTATGAGGGTGTTATCTGCCATCACTCAGTAACCACAGCCCCTCTCAGGTTTCTGTTTACCGGCCCAGATGGGATCTCCAGGGGAAGTTGTTTCTCTTGCAAGAGCTCCTCAGCTCTCAGGACCGAGCCTTGTGCTCGCTCTCTCATCCAGCTGCAAGGCTTCAGTGACTCCTGAAAACCCCCGAGGCTCTGTCTTCCTTCTGCTGTGTCTTATCAGAACTCGAGGTAGTCTCCCTGCCCCAGTCTGGCCCTGCATCTGTCTGCCAGCACTTCCGTGGCTCGGCCAGGACCGCTCTTGGCTGCTGAGCTCAGATGCCCAGTGGGGCTTGTGTGACTGCAGAGAGGTTTAATGTTACAATACAGATTGTAAGTGGAGACAATCTTAGGACAGAAAAAAAGGACTTTCCTGGTTCCAAGGCGATTTAGTTTTCTTGTAATAATAAGTGGTAGGTGTGGGGGGAGGGATTGGCTGTGACATGATCCCTCTGCAATGCTTTGCAAAGACAAGGAGTTTGCTTCTGCCAACTCCGACTGTGGGATGTAGTACCAAGTGCTGAAAACACAGACAGCTCAAGAGTGGAGGAAGGAAGTTTATGGTTTCTGGGAGAAGCCAGGGATAAAAATGCCCCACATTCCTTGTTGCTTGTAGTTTGTGCTGATTTAGTCCCTTGGTATCAATGCCTGAGATCAGCTGCTCCAGTGAACGTGCCTTGGGTTTTACTGGAATGCGCTGCTATGGGATTGGCACTTCAGCTATCCCAGGAAAACCACTTTAATAAAGCTCTAATTTCTCTTTGTGGCGGCTTTGCTTTCTTCCTCTTTTATTTTTGTACAGAGCAAGCACAGGCTCCATAACTTTGCTCACAGGAGTCGTCTTTGATTTTCAGTGGCTGAATGTGGTGAGGAACTTCTAAAGCAGTCAGTGAAACCCCTGACACGGTGATGTGGCTCCTAAAGTACACAAGGTGAGAATCTCTTGTCAAACTCTCCTGGTTTGCTGCTCACATCCAGTGGCAGGCATGGACAGGACTGTCCTTTAGTCTGAGCCGTGCGTGCTTTATCCCTTAAGTGCTTGAAATATTAAAAACGGGACTTGCTGCCCTGTTCACGATGAGTTGGTGGAAGAGCAGGGTGCAGAAAAATCAATTTTTGATGTATGATAACCAGCAGAACCTGCCTCTCCTGCACATCTGCCTCCAAGGGGTCTCTACAGAGCCCTCCCAGCCCAACGTGGAGCTGGTGGGACCCCCCAGGAACCTTAAGGAAGGTAAAGAAACAAGGAGAGGGGGATTCTCCCCAGCAGCCAGAACGGTGAGCAGCTCCCACTGCTTCCCTTAAGACAAGGTTTGTGTATCAGAGCTGGGTTTTTGGACATCTGGCCTGGGCTAGGTGTTTATAGCCGAGCCAAGGGAGGAAGAGGTGGCTGAAGAAGTGATCAAGCTCCTCAGCCAAAGTCTGGCAGAGCGTGCCTGACGTGGACATTGAGCAGCAGAGACACCGCGAAGGCTCCCTCATCTCTCGGAGAGCAATTAATAATTTGTCTCTGAGAAATATTGCAAAGGAAATAGCTTGGGGAAGGGAACGGGAGCTAAACTGTTCTCCAAAGCTCCTACTGACACTTTTAATCAGTGCTGCTCTGTCTCCCATTGACAGCTTTTGAGAGACTACTGATGGCTCTTCATGCTGGTCCGAAAATCAGCTCTATTAGGAGTTAGAAATACCAGCACTCTTCCAAATAAGCTTATTTTTATTATATTCCCAGCCTAATACTGGAAACCAAAGAGCTTTAGAATAGAACTGGCTGCAACTCCAGCATTTCCCTTGAAAGAAAGTAAGTTATGGGAAAAATCCCTTTTTTGACAGCCTTCCACAAAAAAAATCCTAATTTTCCCACAGGAAACTTGCAAGTCGTGGGTAAGTGGGTTTTTTTCCTCACTTTTTTGCTGTCTCTAAGTTTTTCCAGCTTGAGCTTGATGTTTCCAAGTGTTACTCTTGTTGTGAGCTGGCAGGAATTGCACAAGGGCAGTGACGGGTGAGGCTTTTTCTCTCTGCCCGGGAGAAGGAGGTGGAAATCCACCATTAAAAATGCAATTTTGAACCACAGTAAACTTTCTACAACGTATTTCTTTTTTTTCTGAGGTTTTCTAGGTGGCAAAACCTGGCCCTTCAAAGGGTGAAGTGACTCACAGAGGCTGTGTTGTGGTACCTGGGGGATATTTAATGCTGTTCTGCCCTGTACTGCACTGGATGTGTTTCCTGAGGCTGAGGTTCCTGGGAATGGGTCCTCAGCCACAATGGGAACATGCAGGTGCTTTCCCAGTGATACAAAAGGAATAGGACAGGTGGATAAGTCATTAAACTCATTTATTAATAAACCTTTTTATTAAACAACCCTTTTCTCTATCTACATCTGCCATCAGGCAGTGTCAGAGCACCAAGAAAGAGAAGATCCCTCTGGGAAGATGTTGCCAATCCTGCTCTGCAGCCTCTCTTGTTTGGGTGAGAAGCTTTAAGCAAATAAAGCTGTTTTCTCATCTGCAAGGCTTTGGACGTGCACTAGGAGGGGTGGCAGAGAACAAAGGTCCCAACAGCCAGAGCGTCTCAGCGTTGGGTCTGGCAAACAAACAGATCGAGGATGCCTCGCATATAGAATGTTAACAATGTTTGAATTTCCGTGGGGTTTTTACTATTGTTGTTTTAGCTGCCAAGAGTTCCTCGCCAGCTTTCTCTGTTTTGGTTATTTTTAATCCTTGCTTGTTTGCCTCTCTGTCCCAGCCTTCTCAGGCTTTTATGACCGCAGCCCTAACCCCTGGTGCCCTGCAAACACATGCTGCACGGCTTCGCTCACGTGAGGCAGCTTTGATGTCAGAATCGACTTAAGTATGTGCTTCAGTGTTTATAAGATGGGGTCCTTACTTTCTTAACCCTTGCCCAAGAAGTTTAGTTTGCCGTGGCTTTCCCAATAAATCCCTGTCTGCTTCATTTCGGAGAACAGCTCCGTGGTTTTCCCCACCTCTGTTGAGAGACACTACAGATGTGTGATACTTGGCACTGGGGTCTTTTTTTTTTTCCCCTTTGTTTTTGCTTATGACTTTGTCTCTGGGCCTCCAGTATCATGTTTTCCCTCCTCTATGGCTCTGAATAATCAATTTGGAAAGCCAGGAAATAAATCAAAGGTTCAGATAGTAATGTAGAAAGAACGAAGGGAAAAGCAGACATATGGATTTCATCACCAATGGAGAATAACATGTATAATAATAACAACAGAGTGTAAATGAGTGTATGTACTCACAGGAGGCTTTTCCAAAATGATTGTTTTTGTACATGATTGGGGAAGTTATTTTGTGGTTGGAGTTCTTTGGAACGATTGTATCCTAGCACTGCCTGAACTGTTTCCCAGCCCTATTTTTCACAGCAGTGGGGCAGCAGTAAAGCTTTGGTGTGACCAGCTGCACCTTGGGAAGGGTTCAGCAATTCTGGGGACTTCCCTGGAGAAGAGTCGCTCGCGTGCTCAGCAGTGATGGTTTCCATCCCCACGTCCCGTCAGCGCCGTGGCCTGGAATTCACTGCCTCTCCTCTAAACAAAATTAATCAAGCGTGCAAGTCCTTCCCTGGCCAAGAAAAATGATGGGGAGAACATTGTCTGGTGGTGTGAAGCAGCCCCAGCTCTGTGTTTGCCTGTGCTGAGGGACAGGGGAGGTGGGGACAGGGAGCACAGGGACTCTGCCTTGGGGACGTGCAGGATCTGTCCTGAAAGCAGCACACAACAGTTCTGCTTTCTTTCCCACAGAACAGGATCCTTCTTTGCTTAGATGTTCTTTCCCTCTGTGATAGGAGGGCAAGGAAAATGCCATGATCCTGGACAAGGGATGGAGGGACAGGACACAGGGAATGGCTCCCACTGCCAGAGGGCAGGGATGGATGGGATATTGGAGAGGAATTGTTCCCTGTGAGGGTGGGCAGGCCCTGGCACAGGGTGCCCAGAGCAGCTGTGGCTGCCCCTGGATCCCTGGGAGTGTCCAAGGCCAGGCTGGACAGGGCTTGGAGCCACCTGGGACAGTGGAAGGTGTCCCTGCCATGTCAGGGGTGGAACTGGATGATCTTTAAGGTCCCTTCCACCCAAACCATTCCAGGATTAGTCAGAGCTGTCAGCTGGAGCTGCTGTTGCCAATGCTTGGTTTGAAGTCAGTGATGCTTTAGCTAAAGGGGAGCTGGGTTTAAAGTTTATTCACCCCACCTCCTTCTCAGTCATCTTCTCTACCACTATCAGTGCATAAATATCTTTCCTTTTCCTCATTTCTCCAAAATCCTGTATTAGCTGATGTGTTTTTACTAGTTGGGTGGTGGGTGTTTAAACCCAGACAGCTTTTTTTAAAAGTTCCTGGGATAATCCCACAGCCCTTACACCACCAGAGGTGGGAAAACAATCTAAGCCAAGGGTGAGTTGTTCCTCGTGTTCCTCATCTGCAGATGGAAAATTAAGATCCAACCCCTGCTGAGGTTTGCTTACCATGCTGGTTACTAATCTCTTCTAGAGGGATTTTGGTTAAATGTTTTTCAGTCCTTGGAAATTCCTGTAGGAAACTGAGGTTTTTCTACTGAAAAATCTTAGGGGAGGAATATGAACACTTGAGTCTTGATGATTCTTAGGTCAGGTATTCTGATTTACAGTCAGAAGCTGATGGAGAATCCTTAAAAATGGTACTTCTGAGTTCTTGCTGCTGTGATGTGGATGTGAAGAAAGTCAGGATACTGCAAAAGTTGATCAGATCAGGCAATGAGTTATCCCCAGCTCATTTCAGAACCCTGGGCTTCCTTTGAGTACAAATCCAGCGCCTTTCACCAGCAATAAAAATCACACATTTTTCTACTTTAGTTTAGTTTTGAGGAAAAAAAAAAAAAAAAAAGGCACAAAATAAACTCTTCCTGGCAGAATGCACCAGTTGTCCTGTAACTGCATTTCATTGTGAAACAGCTTTTCCTGATCAGAGCTCTGCCCTGTGAGCCATTTCTGGCAAATGGATGCCAGTGCCTGATCTGGGCTCTGGATACCAGCAGAGCTCAGGGCTTGTGTGACCAGCCTCGGTGGCAAGTGGAGGGCTACGAAATTAGGAAGAGAAACACGTGACAAAGTGTAGGTCAGAAGAGTCTCTGAGTTCCAAGCAGAGTCATTTCCAGCCTGAAAAACTGCCTGGTCCTGGCTCTGAGTTGCTTTCCAGTGATGCTCTGTGTGGATCTGGAAGGCCGGGCTGTGTTGGAGCCTTCACCCCGGGTTTGGGGCCACCAGGGGGGTTTTCTCTGTTGCCTTTTTCCCAACCTGGAAATGAAACACGAGATCATTTTAGTAAAGAGGGAATATCGGAGACATTTTATAAGTTTCTTATCTGCAAACTTGCTGAATTTTCCCTTCCATGAGAAAAGCTCACTTCTGAGCAGATTTCTGTAAAAACAAATCTGTGTGTGTGTGTGGTTTCAAGGACATGGCTGCCTGAGCTGTTCTGTCTCCCACAGAGGAGATGAGAACTGTCTCTCTCTTTCCTAACCTATGAGGTGAACAATTCTTATCTTGGAATTCTAAGCATTCCAGGAGTCTTGTGCTAACCATGAAAGAGAAAGCATGTCAGCTCTGAGCATGGGCACCTGTAGCCCAAATCCTTCTGAACTATGGAGTCATTTTAATAAATAATATAAACCTTCTGATAATGGAGTCAAAGAGTCCTGATTCATCACCCCACACAAGAAGCGATTGTAATAAGGGAATATAAAAGTGGATCTTTATTTGAAGGCCGTCAGGGGCAGTTATGGAAAGGTGTCCACCAAAGCCCACCCCCGCAGGGGTGAGAACATTTTTAAAGGTTTTAGGAAATTAGCATAATTGATAAAAAGCACCAATTAGGAGTACAAGTGGTGATGCAATTCCCCCCAGGTCAAGCTCTTTCTTTGGAGTCTCCCCCTCACACTGGCTGTACTTTGTCCATGAAATGCATCTCCAAGAGCTGTTCTGGGAGAACCAAGGTAGCACAGGGGCCTTGTACCCCCGGGCTTGGAGCTCTGGAATTTTTGTCTTTCTGCCTAGGGAAAGGCCATGGAAAATTACTGGGAAAACTAGCCACTAATACAATAGGTGACAGAGCTCCAAATATGTGTGAGAAGAATACAGAGAACATAGAAACAAAAAAGAAGCAAAAACCAAAAGGGCATTGCTCTCACCCCATGAGGTCAGGTATTGCAGTTAGACTCAAAGGTTTCTTTTCTGCAGAGCTGGGAATGTTCTTGTTGATGAACTGGGCTTGTTTTGTCAGGTTTTGCAAGTCCAAAGTATTCTGCTGAAGCAAAACTTCTTTCTCAAGACTTTTTCCAGGCTGTTGTAGCTCCTGGCACTACAAGATAAAACCATCTGAGGAGTGAAACAGATGCTTTGGATGGGTTTGAGGGATGACTAAGCTCCCATGACTCAGTTCAACTTGAGCAGAGGGTATCTCACTGAGTTGCAGAATCATGAAATGGTTGGGCTTGGAAAAGGCCTTGAAGATCATCTTGTTCCACCCCCTGCCATGGGCAGGGACACCTTCCACTATCCCAGGTTGCTCCAAAGCCTGTCCAGCCTGGCCTTGGGCACTTCCAGGGACGGGAATCTCATCTGCTTGGCTTTGACCCTGCAGTGTGAACACAGGAAGCAATTCCTGAGGTATGGCTGCAAGGTGGCCCCAACCTGGAATACCTGCACTGCTGCAAGCCTGGCCTCAGCCCTTGGTTTTGTGCCTAAGAGAGGTTCAAGAACACCTGGATTGCTCTAGTCCCAGCCTGAGTGGGTTTCCCTTACAGCTCTGCCAGCTTCACCCAGTGCCATGAGTGCCAGGATTCCTTCTGTGGTGTAGGCTAAAGCTGGACTGGGTGTTGTATTACAAAAACTGTGTTTTGTGCCTGTGCTTTACCCAGAGGGCCCTTCTGAAGTTGCTGAGGGGATGGGGACCTCAGTTTGGTTTCTGATACCATTAACCATTCGCTCTCTGATGTGGGAGATCACTAGAGCTTGTTTAATTCCATCACAGAGCAGGAGAGCATGGCTGTGCCAGGTGATGTGGACTGTGAGGCTCCTGGTGTTTCTGTGTCCCCTGAACTGAAGCAGTTGCATCCTCTGCTCAAGCAGAATCACCTGTGTGTAGTTTTAGGACTGTAATTTCACATCACTCTGTGCTTCTGTGCATCAAGCTCTCAGCTCCTGTTAAGTTTCACTGGGTGTCTGCTAATCATGAGCTCGTGCCTCAGTTTCCCCCCTCAGATGGCAATTTAAGCTGCTCCTACAGCTAATCAGGCCTCTCTGCATATTATTCATGCTTAGCCTACTGCCATAACACCACTAAACCCAGAGCAGAGGAACCCTGAGCCTGCAAATTCACCAAGGTCTTCGTGAATACCTGCAGCTTTGCAACCCCTATCACTGCAGTCACCAGCACTTGAATATTATGAAAAGTACTTTCATCAGTCTATTCCTCATCTTAAAAAACCCCTCCTGGACCCTCTCTTCCCCTACCTGCAGAAGAAATCTGTCCGAGCAGAGGGTGTTGTGTGGGAAGGAGACTGTTTTGTTGCCATGTGGACTGCAGGGCTGGTTGTTTTGTGATGACAACACGAGCTAACTGAGACCCTCCTGGGCTTTCCCCGAGTTGCACTGGCACCGTTGGTCCGAGGAGTAAAAACATGTGTTTGTGTTTCTGCAAGCAGAGCAGTGTGACTCACCAGGAACACGTGGGGAAGATGTTTGGGGTAATGAGGTGTCACTTTTATGCACTTTCTTCTCTGAATACAGCCACATTTTAAGGCTTCTTTGCATGCCTGAGGAGCAGCTGGGCTGAGACTGGGGGAAACCACTGAGACTGGAGTGGTCCAGAGCAAAATTCTGGGAAGCAGCAGCGAGTTGGGAGTCCATGCCTTGGTTTAGGCACAGCTTTAGGGATGCAGGAGTGTGCCCAGTGCTGGCAGTCAGTGGGAGACAGATCCTCTGATACTTTGGCATTTGATCCCTTTGGTCCACTGTGATCTGTTTATGTCAGCAGAGCACTTGGATAGAAGCTCTTTAATCTCCCAAAGCCTGTGCACATACCTCACAACACCGCAGATGGACTGGATAAGCAAAAAGCAAAAACCAAACCCAACCAAAAAATAGAAATCTACTCAAGCAAAGCCTCTTTAAGCAGTTCAGAGCTCACATCCCAGGGGTGCTTTTGACCATCTTGCCAATGCAATATATGTTTTACAGTCCTTTTAAAATCTGGGTAGAGTAATTGAGCTCTGTGCATGTTTGCATTGGGAGCAGGGTTAGTGAATTAACCCTTGCAGCCAGCTCAGGGCCACCTCTCCTCTTTTCCTAAAGGTCAGATTCCCCATGGCCTTTCAAGATTTCCAAGAAACATTCCTTCTCCAGGGCCTGCAATGGATCTTTTCCTGAGCCATGGTGTGACCCTGGCTCTAGGGGATGGCTTGGGAGAGCTGCCCCAGCTCCTGCCTCTCATGCTGGCAGCTCCTGGTTTCTCCCTTGTCCTGACTATGTCCTGTTTGCAAGGCAAGAGAAAGAGGTGATCTCAGCATTGTGACCTGATCCCAAATTCTTTCTGTCTCCAGTGTGGCTTGGTATCCTTCAATTCTGTAGTTAAATTTTGTGGGGAGAGCAAAAATCTATTAATCTTACTTGCAAACTCAGAAATTAGTGAGGATGGAACGAACTGTGCTCCATGGTACATCTGGTTATTCCCTAAAGCACGAGGAGTGATAAAAACCATGTTATTTTTCTCCTAGCTTGCACATTAATAATGCTGAAATAGTGCACTTATTCCAAAGCTTTGCTAATTACAACTCCTGGACTCTAATCTCAGGTTTTATTATAGGTTTTTATTTGTGAAAGTGGTCAACTGCTTTTGGGTCCTGTAGCTGACTTTCTCAAAACAGACACGTGGTGGGATTTCTGGGGCTGTCCTGTGCAGGGATAGGATTTGGACTTGATTCCAGAGCAGCTGTGGCTGCCCCATCCCTGGAAGTGTCCAAGGCCAGCTTGGACAGGGCTTGGAGCAGCCTGGGACAGTGAGAGTGTCCCTGCCCATGGCAGGGAAATGAGATGATCTTTAAGGCCCCTTCCAACCCAAACCATTCTGGGACTCTGTGATCCTTGTGGGTCCCTTCCAACTCAGGACATTCTATATTTTAGAGCAGGTTTGTGAGGATTCTGATCATGCCAACCCCAGCTGTCACCTCTCAAACACAGGCACTGAATCCAGGGCGATCGTCACAGCTCCTGTGATTTCGTATTCAGCACCCCAACACCGAAGTCCCCAAATGTGCTGGCTGCCTGCTCAAAATACGGGCTGGAAAATCACCTCTGTCTGCCTTGGCTCCTCCTGGAGAGCGAGGAGGAGTCGTACCTACCTCACAGCAGAGTTGTGCTCGATAATGTTCGCAAAGTGCTTTTTAATCCCCTGCTGAAAGGCTCTGTGCGAGTGTGAGTTATAATTATTACGTAAACGTGCCTCATATTTTCCTGCCCGGGCCTTCAGCTTGCCACAGAGATGTTTTCCCAGTCTTTATGTGGATGCCATTGGGTTTGTAGCTTCCTGGCTCGCTGTAGGAAGGCACAGACTTCCAAAAGAGAGAATTAAATTCTTTTCATCGGCTTGGAAAGCCAAACCAAACCCCAAACCACTTTCAGGAAAGCTTTCCAAGAGGAGAATTGATTATCCATCAGCAGGGAAGAGATGCAACTTCATTAAGGATGGGTGAATGGCTCCAGTTCCTGCCTGCAGGTGCCCACGCTGGGAGCAGGGGCTGGGTCAGCCGGGTCTCCTGGAGGGAGCAGAGACAGCTGAGCAAACACGGGCTCTTCATCGTGTCACATCAGGCTAAAATAAACCATGAGGTCATGCTGGCATCACCGTGGCACCCTAAGATAATTAAAGCAAGGCTCGGTCCCCCTGCAGCCCCCAGCCCCAGCTTTGCTTACAGGTGTGTTGTTATTGAGCAGCTGGTGTAACAAATCCCTGCCAGTGCCAAGTATGAAACAGCTCAGGACCTGTCCAAAACCAACACGGCCGAGCCTGGAGAGGGAGTCCAGGGGGTGCAGCTCTCCCTCCTGGAGATGAAAACAAATCGTAAAGGTTAAAAGGCAGGAGTTGGGGCTGTTGCTGTCTGCAAACTGAGGAATCTCTGTGCCTCATCCCAGGAGGAAAGGAGTTAATAGGTGGCCAAGGTGAAGGTTTAAAAATAGAGCTTTTTGCATAGCTATTTGGTGATGTCTCTGGCACTTCTGCTGCCACAAATCCCAGTGTGTTCCCAGCAGGTTTTTAATGCTGGGTGTTTGCAGGTTTTTTATGATGGGCTGGTGAATAGGAAAAATGGGCTTTGGAAGGAATTACTTTGGGGCACTGGAAACCAGGTAACAGACTGTGTTGGGTCCTCAGTCGTGCTGGCTCGGTCCCAATGGAATGAACAAGGTGGGTTTGAAACTGGAAGGACACTTCATGGAGACCACAGTGTGTATGAAGTGATGGGTGTCCCATCAGCTGTGGCTGCCCCATCCCTGGAAGTGCTCAAGGCCAGGCTGGATGGGGCCTGGAACAGCCTGGGACAGTGGAAGGGGATGAGCTTTAAAGTCCCCTCCAACCCAGACCATTCTGTGATTCTGTGATTCTGTGATTCTGTGATTCTGTGATCCTGTCATTCTGTCATTCTGTCATTCTGTTATCCTGTCATTCTGTGATCCTGTGATTCTGTGATTCTGTGATTCTGTGATTCTGTGATCCTGTCATTCTGTCATTCTGTCATTCTGTTATCCTGTGATTCTGTGATTCTGTGATTCTGTGATTCTGTGATTCTGTGATTCTGTGATTCTGTGATTCTGTTATCCTGTGATTCTGTGATTCTATGATTCTGTGATTCTGTGATTCCCTTCTTGCATGAGGTTATTGTCCTTGCTCTGCCCTCCTGAGGGCCATGCCTCAGTGCAAGAGTGATTGGGTGATTGTCCCATCAGATGGGATGTGAGCACTAATGGCCTCCAAAATCTGGCCACAGGGAGCCACTGCTGGCAGTCGAGTTTTCCTGTTGCTCTGGAATGGGGGTTTCTACTGAAATGAGCCATTCCTGAGCCAGCAGCAATCCCTGTGCATGGAGCAGAGCTCATGGCTGACAGTAAATGGGAAAGCTGATACTGAAACTCAATTTGCTCACTTCATGGATGCTGCTGCTCTCATTAACACAGGTATCCCCATTCCAGAAATGGATTTCACAGTTCCTGCTGTGGTGCAATCACCTCTCTTTGCCAGTTTGGGTTACTGATTCACAACAGCATGTTTTCTGATATGTACAAAGTTCCTGCAAAGCTCGAAATATTTTGCTTTCAAGGAAACTTTCCCTTGTGATTTTTAAGACACTGAGGGATTTCTGTGCATTTCTTTCACATTTTTTCCATTTATTTTGAGCCCATCTTTGAAATCCTGTTAAAAGATGTGCTGGGGAAATGCAGGGTTGGATAGGAAACTGGATTAGCCTCTTACAACTTCAATAATCTGGTTTTGCTTTGATAAAGATTTTATTTAATATACTCACAGAACAATGCAGGGTTGCATAGCTGAGATCTGATCTTCCTACACCATTTTCTCCACAGTTCCATTCTCTTCACTTTTCCTCATCTACAAATACAGAGCAGGTGCAATGAGCTCTCCAGAAACAGTTTGATCCATGAGGAAAAGCTGGGCTTCAGCTCCTGTTTTTCAGAGGAACGTGGTGTCCCTTTCCCTCTGTCCCAGTACAGGCAGGTCAAGTGAGCAGGAGAAAAACTCAGCCCCCAGCACGACTGGGAGTTCTCTGGAGCAGCTCTTTCTTCTGTCATCCCTGATAGGCAGCTGTTCCATTGAAAATTGGGATTTCTGAACTCTCTGGCTTTGGTCCTGCTCCCATCAGAGAGACCTGGCTGGGGAGGGAGCCTGGCACAAGATCCAGTGCTCCACTGGCACTGTCCCCACATGTTCTGCTGCCTCTGACACTGTGAAAGAATAAAAGATCCTGTCCTGCCCATGCCAGAACTTTTGGAAAGATTTTTTTGGAAGGTGTTAATCCAAGGGGGTCAGAGCAGACAAAAGGAATGTGCAGACCTCAGGCTTCCCAAAAGGAATGAAGACACGGACACAACAGCACACATTAAACCAAAACTATCCCCAAAGACTCTTCCTCAGAGCCCTGTCAACAACCCCTGGGGGTGCTGGGCACAATCCTAGAAGAAGGATCAAACATCTTCCATGTCATGCAACAAAGAAGAAATAAATTTTAAGAACAAATTCTTCCCTGTGAGAGTGCTGAGGCCCTGGCTCAGGGTGCCCAGAGCAGCTATGGCTGCCCCATCCCTGGAAGTGTTCAAGGCCAGGTTGGATGGGGCTTGGAACACCCTGGGATAGGGGAGGGTGCTACAGCAAGGCCTGGCTGTCAAAAAAAAATGGAACAGATGAAGCGGGAGATGTGTACAGAGCCCCCAGAGACCAGAAATTGGAGTTGTGTGAAAAGCACAAGGAATGGGAAATGTCCTGCAGAATGGCTTTTGTTGTACCTGTGGATTTGGCAGCCTTTGGAGTGTGTGCCCAGGGTTAGGAGACCTTTAAAACTCAGATTTGGAAGGGTCGGGATACACTGGTAGGAATGTGCCCCTGTTGATGGGGTGACCAAATCACAAGAGAGTTTTCAAATACTCTTTTGGCTGCTAAATAAGGCAAAGAGTCCAGAAGATTCTCTCCAAATTTGCTCCAAAGACACCTCATAGGACCTTTTGGACCTCACCTCGGACCTGAGCCTGTCTGACCAGACAGAGGCCAAGAGGTTCCTGCCTAAGTCATTGGGTAGAAAAAGAAGAGAACAAAGGAGATTATTGCTTTTGTGGGTGTCTTAGCAGGGCAAGCACCTCTTGCACCTGGCATGGTTTTTCTCTGTAAAGAGCTTTGTTATTTTGTCTTTTATTAAACCTTTTTCTGTTTCCAACACTGCCATAGAAGCCATCCTGCTATTTTTATGCCATTGGGGTAGCTGGGCTATCTGAGGTGTAATGAGATCTCTGAGAGCTCATAAGACCTGGCTCGAGGAGAAACCTATTAGACACTAAGCATTTCCCAAGTTTTGGGCTAGAGCTAGAGAATTTAGGTCAGGATTCCCAACTAAAAAATAATTACTCCTTACAGGATTAATCCTGAGAACATGGATGTGTCAGGACAGGATTTAGCCATGTGTGGGACATCAGCTTGTTACAGCTGAAGGAGGTGGGACAAACTGGCCGTGCAGGGTCCCTGCCCGTGGCAGGAGGGTCCCTTCCAACCCAAACCACTCCATGATTTTATAGTTCTGTGACGTCGTGGTGAAAACCTTCCTGTGGTGAAAGTTAGAGGGGAAAATTTAGGCAGCCAGAGCATGAAGGACAGGGCAAGAAGGTTAATGCACATTATCTAGGGTTTCTAAACAACTGAATGTTCAGGGATGGGGATTTTAAATCCGTAGGATGATGGAGGTGACTTGTAATTCCTGAGGTGCTGCTTGAACTTCCATCCCTTGGGAAATGAGGAGCAGGCAGAGCAGGAGCAGAGGGAACTGGGTTTGCTTCTCTTGAGTGTGGAGAAGTGTTGGGCTGCCTGGGACACCCCCCAGCTTGAAACCACTTGGACCTGACTCCCTCCTCCGTGAGGATTCCCCGAACAGGAGCGCCACAGACACCTCTACTGGGAGACTGGTGCTGTGTCCTGTTGTCTCCCCTCGGAGGAACACATTCCCCTCAAACCTGAGAAAAAGGGCCTGCTGTGTAAATGGAGTTTGCATTGCAAACACCAAACTCCTGCTCCGTGAGGAGAGTTTGGCACTGCTCCTGCTCCCCCGCTGCCTGGCGGGCGGGAATCCGCGATTCGGGGTCTGCTCTGCGAGGCTGGATTTATTATTGGCCACTGGCCTCTGCTGCTGACTCGATTCCTGCTCTGATCCTGGAGGATAACTCTCTCCTAGGCTGCTCTCAGAGGGAACTTGCATTCCTTTCTTATCTCCCACCACCATGAGTTATGCTCTCAAAAATTAGTCCTTATTTATTAGCATGGCGCAGCCAAAAGCCATCTCCAGGATTTTCAGTTGCATGTGCAAAATTCCACCTCCCTCTTCTAACTCCCCTGGAGAGATTCATTAGGAATAACCTCACCTTTCAGGGAATCAGATGCTTCTCCAAGGATGTTGACTTCCAACATGTTTGAAGACAGTGTCCCAAAGAGGTTAATGCATCCAATCCATCTGGTTTTACTTAATGTAGCACTGGAACTGCATCTGGAGAGCTGTGAAATAAACACAAGGGCCCTTAATTCTCCTTAAAACTGTAAACTGAGGCAGAAAAACTAGGATTCTAGGGGAAGAAATTTCACCTTCTTTCAAATTCAAAACAATCAGGAGAAATTTATAATCTGGTTCTGCTTTTGGCACTTCCTAAGGAAAGGAGAGGTGTGTGAAGCCCAACTGCAGCCCCAGAGCAAAGCATCTGCCTCATCCCCACCCGGCAGGACAAGGATGTGGAATTAAAGAAAACCAACAGCAGACCCAGCTGGACAAGGGAATTTTGACTTTGGTTGAAAGTCAAAGAAGGCTCTTCACTGCTGATGCCCAGAGGTAAAGAATTACAAAGGCGATGGGAGGGACAGCAATCAGCAGGGAAAGCACTGAAAGGCACCCAGGGGGATCAGAGGGATCCTGGTATCAAATAGCCTGAGACAAGAAATGCAATATCAGCAGCTCCCAGACACCAGGGGCTCACCAGCAAAAGCAGCAGCAATGCAGAGGTAATTCCAGGGCAATTAATAAAACCTGTTTGCTGCAAACCAGTGGAACTCAAGTATTGCAGAGCTGCATCTCTGGGCTGAAGTGGTCAGGAAATCAATCCCAGAGCAGGGACACAGCAGGGCTTGTCTTCCCTGTTCTTGGGCAGTCCTACATCACTGTAACCCTGGTTTGTGGGAAATCACTCTTGATTTGTGTATCCAAGAGGAAGGAAGTGGTCTCTTGAGACAGGGTCAGACCCTGGATTCAGCCTAGCTCAACGTGTTTGCAGACCACTCAGGGAATGTGATAAGTCCCTGGTTTTATTCCTTGCTGACAGTTTTCTGAAATAACTGCAGGTGTGTAGGGCTGGATGGGTTTCTGTGCCCGTGGCTTCTGCTGCAAGTCAGGGAGACTTGTCCAGGATGTGGAATATCAGGGCTTCACTGGGAGTTCCCTTTGCTGCAGAGGAGAGATAACTGAGGGCAGGGATGTTTTCTTAAACCAGTCAACAAGCAACTGTGAAGAAATCAATCAATCACCAATCTCTGAGCTGCCAACAACTGGAAAATTCAGATTATCTGAGTGGTTTTTCACAGACAAGACATTTTTTCATTGCAGCACAAAGAAACACGGGCAAGACATCAAGTTACAGGAGAGAAATCTCATGTAATGGATAATGGCCCATTACTGACATAGGAAGTGGGATGGTTTTGATAAAATAAGCCCACAGAAATGATTTTCTGGACATACAATTTGAGGAGTTTTTGGAAAGAATGTGGTTATTGTTTTTCCCCTGTCTTCTTTTTGCTTGTTCCATTATTGAACAGGAAGGGAGTCCATTGCAGGAGGAGATTGAGCATCCCTTTTGCTCAGGAAGGCTGTCATTGCCTGCACCCCATGAGTTTTTCCCAAAAAACCATCTGGTAGGAGCCTGGGTGGGGTGGTAATAATGGAAATCACATCCTCCGTGGTGAGAAATTGTTCTGCACGTGTGCTGTGTCTTGGGCCAGCTCTCAGACAAAAAATCCAAATTCCCTATTTTGTTGCTGAGAGGTAAAATGATGAGTGGATACAACTTTGGGGATGCTTTTGGTCACGTCTGTGTTTTCAGGGGATGCTGGACTGAAACATTTGGAGACCTTGATGTGCTCCCTCCCTAGTGCACGTCATCCTGTCTGTTATGGTGTGGAGAGAAACGGACACACTTTGCCTTCTCTCTGTTTGGTGACTTTTTGGGATTTTTTTCTATGTCAAAACCATGTTCCATCAGTCTGCCTGTGTGTTTTGAACCACGTGAGGAATCAGGAGTCACGCTCAGGGTTACACTGATCCCAGCAGTCCCATTTCTGTGGTGCATTTTGCTGCCAGTTTTCTTCACCCATTTTGAAATCAAATGGTTCATGAAGACCTAAATTAATTTGAGGTGGGAATGTTAAGTATCATTAAAAGTGATTAATCTCTTGCTGCTGCCAATCCCACAACCATTTTTGGAATCTTCTGGCTGGATTTGTAGATTGAATCCTTGAGCTTTTGGCAGCCTGGAATCGACTGAACAAGGTTGTTTGTGTTCAATTTTCTTCATTGGCTTTGTTGTTGTTGTTGGTTTAGGGCAGAAGGAAATTCAAGTATGAAATTAGAGGGAAAGGTAAATCTGGATGGGATTTGTGCTGCAGTTTATTTGGATGTGTGATGTTACATAGAAGTAAACTCTCAGAGTACCTTTATCTCAAAGTTTACAAATACAAATAAGTCCTACACAAAACTTAGTACATGACGAAAGAAACAAATATACACAAGGAGAGTGTTTATTTGAACGTGCTCTGGGTTGCTCTGTTTGTATTCAGAAGTGGCTGTTTCATTGTAGGAGGTCCAAAAGTTAATTTACCAGAAGAAGTGGAGTTTTGGAAACAGCAGGAAAAGAACTGAAGCTATTTGGGGATCTGGTTTTCAGTTCCTTTATTCATTTTTGGAAAAAGCTTGTTCTGGCTTGAGCCAAACCACGCTTTTTCTGAGATCTTCATTTACCCAGCTCTGATGCACAACCACATCCCAAGCCAAGCTCAGTAAATTTCTCAGACTTTCGTTTTTTTTGAGGGCTCTTTTCCTCCCCACAGACCTCCCCAAGTGCCTGCACTGCAGCTCCAAGCCATGGACAGGTTTCCCTGGGATTCTGCGTGGTTTGGAGGTGGTGAGCTGGACTCAGCTGAACCCTGAGGCACTTTCTCTTTGCTTGGAGCTCTGTGTGAGAGCACAGGCCCTGCAGATCATGTGAGCTCTCACAGAGGGGCTGCAGTGAAACCCAGCACAACTGCACCCAGGGATTGTTGTCTCGGTGGGGAGGGGGTTTAGAAACTGCAGCAGGGTGGGCAGGGTGAGCTGGTGTTGAGCATCAAATTGGGATAACCATGCTAAAGGATAATTGCAGAAGGCCAGAATGGTTTGGGTTGGAAGGGACCTTAAAGCTCACGTCCTTCCAGCCCCTGCTCTAACACCTTCAATCATCCCAGGTTGCTCCAAGCCCTGTCTAACCTGGCCTTGAACAACTCCAGGGTGGGGAGTTCACAGCCTCTCAGGGCAACTTGTGCCAGGGCCTCGAAGAATTTCTTCCTAATCCCTAATTTAAACCTCTCCTCCTTCATTTTAAGGCCATTCCCCCTTGTCCTGTCACTCTATGCCTCGTAATGAAAATTACTAAAAGATGTGCTGGTGAGGATCTGAATGTCTTCACACAGGGAGGGTGGCATGCCTGGAGCCCCAATGTCACTGCCATTCACACTGAGCTGTGCTCCCAGTCCAACCCAGCAGCCACCAGGTGCCAAAATGCACCTCTGTGGGGGCAAATCCTGGAGGCATTTGCATCCCAGGAGTCTGGGCTCACTGTGCCTGCAGCCTTTCCCTTCCCTGTCCAGGAGGATTACCTGTGTGCAATATTCTCCTTTCTCTTCCCCTCACCACCTCCTGCACCCCACCCTGCCTTCCCTACCTATTTTAAAGCCTATTCCCACAGCTGTAAGCTGCCTGTGGCCAGGAAATTCCCAGGGAATTACTCTCCTTGCTGCCTTCCTGACCAGCAAAAGCTTTTTCCCCTCCAAAGCTTTTCATGTCTCAAGAGGTGTCAGGATTTAAGAGCAAGCAGCTCCTGCAGCTTCAAGAGGCAACTCTGCTTTTATTCCTTCAGCCTCATGGGCTGCTTTGTCCTGAAGGGCTGGGGACTGAGGAGAGTGTGTGTGACATGATGAGGGAGCTGTGGGGCAGAGGGACGGGGTTAGAGACCCACAGAGCTCAGGGAGAGCCAGGGCCAAGTGCCAACTGGTTGTGTCATGGAAGAGCCAAGAGCTGGGCTCGGCAGCAGGAGGCTTTCCAGGGCTGGTGACTCAGTCCCTGACAGTTTTGGCCACCTGGGCTGGAAGGGGCAGACGGAAAAGCCCTGGAGCTGCTCCCTGTAATGCTCCCTGCCCTGGGCACAAGGCTGCAGGAGAGGGGTTTCACAGAGGATGCCTGGTGCCTGCTGGGAACAGCTGTGGCCAGTATTCAGACTTGTGGGCACCACATCACTCACAGGGATAACCTGGAGTTGCATCTAGGAAAGCATGAAAGGTCCATGTCTCATTCTTCCTGAGAAACTGTGGGAAAGGATGTTTCAAAACACTTTACACAATCAGTGAAATCTAAAAATTTCCCAGTGATTCCTCATTTAAGTCTTACAGATGTGTCTTTCCTGTCTGTTTCCCGAGGACAAATCTCTGTATTCTCTTTTTTCATCTGTTGTATTTGTGTTTCAGTAGGGAAAATATTGAATATGGTATTTAGGAATTGGCTTTTAACTCTCAGCACTGCTCACTGTGCAGGAAGAGAAGCTGTCCCAGCTCTGTGTGTTCCAGCAGAATGGAGATAACACCAACTGGAAAAGTTAAATGCTGCTTGTCCGTGCAAAGTGGAAGGGGAGGTTGTTTTTGTGGTGGCTTTGGGGTTGTTTTGTTGTTGTTGTTGTTGTTTGGTTGGGGTTTTGTTGGGTTTTTTAATGCTGTGGTGCTTGGTGTGATGCCTGAGACTGTACCTTCCACCCTGTGCCTCCTCTGCCTCTGGCACCTGCAGTGTGTGTATTTTAGAAGGTCATGAAATTGGAAGTATTTTCTGTCATGCCTCTAAAATAGACTTTAAATCTCCACTTAGGTTTAGACTTCTCAAATTTGGGAGTAAGGAATTGAAGGAATCAGAACTACACCTCATGGGTTTGGTACAAAATCCCAGTTTTCTTGTTTTTCAACAGCAGATGTGCTTTGAGGTTTGGTTTGCTGAAGGGAAAGTATTTTCCATTTTTAAAACATCTTTGCGCTTTCTTTTCCACATAGAGGAAATCAGGAGAAAAGTAGGAGGAAAAAACAGTTTAAACTTGTGGGCAGGACTATTTCTGTAGGGGAGAAAAAAACCACAGGCTTGTGACCAAAGGCAGAATTCCCTTCAGAACCTCCACCATGGCAGTGGTGCCACTCCCTCCAGGTGGCAGCTCCTGTGTCATCTCTCTGATCCTTTCTTTGCCAACATCTGGTCCACAGCCTCTGAAGTCACCAGGAATTTTGCCCTTCGTTTCCCAGGCTTTCAGATAATGTTTTGTACTCATGCAAACGAATGTGAGCGTTAAATATCCTGTTAAGTCTGCTTGGCTTTTCCCATCAAACGTGTCATTTAAATAACCTAATTAAATGAAGTCCTTCCATTTTAGATGATGTTTAGATGATGCATATAATTGCCCTGAGAGTGCAGCCATCCAGCTGGCAGGGAGGTTATAAAAGATGTAAAACATTTTAATAAAAACAAGACCCTCCTGGGGTTTGGACTCCGTAAAGGGATGGAAGGCCCATGCATTGCCAGGGCTTTGAAAACAGCCCCAGGCACCAGGGAGCTGTCAGGGCTCTGAGTGCAGGAACCTTCTGACCTTTCCTGTCTTGAATGTTACCTCAAATTCATGGGATGTTCATGGAGTCATAGAATATCCTGAGTTGGGAAGGACCACAGGGATTACCCAGCCCAGCTCCTGGCCCTGCACAGACACCCCAACATCCCACCCTGGCCCTGAGAGAGTTTTCCAAACTCTCCTGGAGCTCTGGCAGCCTCGGGGCCATGCCCATTCCCTGGGGAGCCTGGACAGTGCCAGCACCCTCTGAGGGAAGAACCTTTCCCTGATCTCCAACCTGGCCCTCTCCTGATCCCTGAATGTTAAAGGATTTTACCTCGTGGTTGGCGCCTCAGTGCAGCATGGCTTGGGAAGGGATGTGTCCTGCTGCTTTTACACCTCGTGCCTAAAGGATGGTGACCCTGGGGTCCTCCTTGCACAGTCCTTTTGGAAAGAGCCCCTTTGGAATGCAGGAGGTGGCCGCTCCTTCTCCTGCCCTGAGGGAGACAGGCGAGTGCTGCTGGCCATGTCCTGGCCCGGGGATGGCTCCTGGCTCCTGCTTCCCTCGGAGCATCCGCCTGAGGAGCAGAGCAGCTCCCTCTGCGAGGCAGGAGCGCCTCTGGGAAGGGGCCAGCTCCATGTGTGCAATATTTCCATGAACTCAGGGAGCCACAGTGCCGGGCTGGGGGCCCAGGCCGTGCTGCGGGGCTCGTCCATCACGGATGTCAGCGAGCCGGGACCCTGGCGTGGAGCTCCCACCTGCTCTGACAGTGGCAATGCCTTCCCATGACGTGATGGCCCCAGGGACAGCATCACCCGGCCCTGAGCTGCTCCTGAGCTCATGCTGGGGCTGTGCTGAGGATGCTCTGAGTAACGCCTGCTGCTGCCAGCTTGCCAGCCCGGCCCCAAGCTCCCGGGCACCTGCTGCCATTCCCTGCTCGTCCTGCCTGGGAGGTGACAGATCCCTGCCTTGCTTGGGTTAGCTGGAGTTTCTGCTCCCAGGCGTGCAGGGAACACACATCTGCTCAGCAGGGACACGCTTTTCCAGGACCCTCTTTCCTGCACTGTGATCCTGTCCCAGCCGGAGCCCCGCTGTGCTGACACATCCATCCTCACCACAACACAGCAAATCCTGCTTGTGGGGCTTTTTAATCCTGCTCCAAGCTACAAAGTGCTCAGCATTTCCCTTTTCCAACGGATTTGGGCCACGTCAGGTCCTGCAGGGACGGGGGCTCTGCACACCAAGGGCCTTGGAAAGGGATGTTAGCAGGATGGGTTCCCTCTCCAGCTGAAAGAAGTGAGATCCCACCCAGTTAACACCATGCTTCCATGAAAAAGCATCTCCCACGTTGCATGGGACTCCCCTTTCCTGCTCCCTCCCAAGATCAGAAGTGCCCACCAAGGATTGCTCTGTGTGTACACCTTGACCTTGTCTGCTCAAGCAATATCTGAACCTCCCCAGCCCACAGATTTCAGGAAAACAATCCCAGCACAACCGCTCCATGCTGTCACTTCCACTTAGAGATCACAGGGGTGATGTTGCTCTGGTAGTTTTTAGCCACACTGTGGTCTGGGGCACCTGGATCTGGAAGAGGGACCTTTCTCCATCCACAAAATCCTGCTGGAGCCCTCCAGGAAAGGACAGCCAAGGCAATGCTGATGCTTCCCCGCTGCCTCTTTGCAGCCTGGGTTGTTTTCTTTTTCCCCTTGCCCCCTCTCTCCTGCAGCACAAAAGGACATTCTTGTACCCAAGTATTTTTTTTTCTGCATATTTGCAGCATGAGCAAAGCAGGAGGGGTGAGGGCAAGGAAGGGGATTGAAAGGTTTGGGAAAAAAAGTCTCACACAGGGCTTAGTTTACAAGGGACAGCTGAGTGTATAAACCCTGTCTCCAAAGAGGTTTGTTAGGAGCTTTTCTGGCAGTGTTTCCCCTCCTGCCCCCAACTTCTGGCTAAGCTGCTCAGAGGGAAAACAAGGAATGAGAAGGAGGGGGAGTGTTTTTGAATGTTCCAAAAGTCAGAGCTAAAAAAGTCTCCTCTGCAAGACCCAGAGAGGCTCCTGGAGCTGAGCAAACAAACCTGGGCAAGTGACTTGGGTCAAGTGGTGGGAGTGGGGGTCAGTGGTTTGTGCATCCCAGACATCATAACTTGGTAGTGGAAATGATCCCAAAGAGGGACAAGCATCCCTGTCACACAATGACTGGGGTGAGAGGGATCCCAAAGCATCCCAGGCACAGAGTGCTCCGTAAATTCCCTGTGGATCCCCATCCCAGGATGGGGATCCCCCAGTTCTGTTGGGGACTGATTTCCCTTTGATGGCAGAGGGTGGGTGCCAAGGTAAGATGCCTTTCCTGACAGATCCCTGGTAACCCTGTCTTCCCTCTTCTTCTCCAAGCACTTTCCTTATCTGCAGTGTGACTGAGATCTTGATACTTCAGTAACTGGGACCACAGCACCCAAATCAGGAGGCTCCAGTCTACAGACATGGAATTGAAAATGTAGTTTCTGGGATGCAGAAGCCTTTTGCTTTTCTTCAAGTCCTGTTCATAAAACTGAGCAATGCCAGCTTGCCTCACACCAATAGCACATTATTCCTTATCCTTGGGCTGTGGGAAGCAAAAAGCCTGGTGCTTGCACAGGGCTTTTCTTTTGGTATTGATATTATCTCTGGATCTCAGCAGGTCTGTCAGCCTCATGATAAAATTGATTTTCAGGCCTGTGGTCCCAGTGTTTGATTAGGGGGTAGTGCTGGGCAGCAGAGAGGATGCAGGAGGGTCTGGATGCTGCCCACTAAATATCTTTAAAACTGTTATTAATTAATATAACCCTGATTTTTTGGTTGTTGTCAGGTGTCAGACTATAACGTGTTTTCATCCTGTCCCAAAGCAACGCTAATGCTGTGAAAACACAGCTCCTAAATCTGCATTTCATTTGCATCTGGTGTGGGTGCACACACAGGTATGTGCACAGCACCTCAGCTGAGACAAGTGCTTATTAGAAACACATTTGTTGGGAATTCCCAGCCCTGTCCACATGGATCCCTCGTTAAACACCACGGGCTGGAGGGAGGGATTGCTGCCTCGGGCTCTCTGCAAGATCTCTCAGCACCATATGCAATAAATATGGTTTTAATAAGCAGTCATTAATGAGTGGACAATAACAGCTTTATTAAGCTTAAATTAAAGGCATGCTTGGGAACCTTAAGCTGAGATTATATGGTGTAATGGAATATACTGGAATTTGGCATTTTTAAGGCTCCTTGCAAGCCAGTGGGGGTGGGGGGAAGATGCATTCCCTGAAGCCTGCTCCTGCCCTGGCATCTGTTGTCTCTGGAGCTCATTTCAGTGCTGGAGCACCCTTGGGAGGAGGGATGCAGTGGGAGCACAGCCAGGTGCTTGGTGCAGGGACAGAAAACTGGCTGAGGTCTCTGCAGTGCTGCCTGAGCCTTGCTTGCAGCAGGAGCTTGGGAAGAGGGAGAGGTTTCAGCCCTGCTGAGCTGCTGGAGTGGAACAGTGCCTGCTCCCCTCAGCTCCCTGCAGCACCCCCAGAAGGGAGGTTCCTCCTCTCCTCCAGCCTGGCAGTGCCTCACAAAGCAGAGTTTGGGCCCTGACTCGGTGTGTCCCCATGGGTGGCGCTGCATGAGCACAGCCTTTTCCATGCTGCTCTCACTCCTTGTGGGAGCTGCAGCTCCTCACATGCTCCCCTAAACCACTGCACTTGATTTGTCTGCAGCTGCTCAACCCCTGCCTCCCAAAATCACGGGGATAGATGTCATGCCCGGGGCTGAGTGGCTGTGGAGTTGGGTTGGAAGTCTGGGATCAGGTGCCTCTCATGCTGTCCTTGCGTTTAGAGAGCAGTGAGTTTGGAAAACAATCCAAGGGCCGGGCGTTGCTTTGGAACCTGAGCGAGCAGGCAGGACTGAGGGATGCCAAAAAGGAATCCCACTCTTTATTAGATGATGATAAAACCATGGTAAAATAACAATAACACCTAGGCACAGATATCCAAAGTACATTAAGTGTAGGGGTTTGGCTGGAAAAACCTCAAGACAACCTACAACAAACTCCCAGGCCATTGGAAAGCAATTTACTGGATCCTGTCCCACTGCAGTTTAACCACCCCTGCATCCTCCAGCCACCCATCACTGCTCAGCTCTGCAATCTGCCTCCCTAGGTCTGTTCATTTCCATTTGGTGCTGCCTCCCTGGCACAGCTTGCTCTTGCAAACTGGTTTTCAAGCCTGTAACCGTCATCCCCAGTCCTCCCCAGGAATATTCAGCCCATAAATGCACCTCCCTGGCTGTACAGTGTTTGGGTTGTGTCTCCAAGGCTGTGGCAGAGTGACTTTGGAGGCCAGTGCAGGTGAACTCAGACCCCTCCTGAATCCAGACTGTTCCCAGCATTGCTGTCAGCTGCTTCCAGAGACCTCGGGGTAACCCGGGAAATGGCTCAGCCTTGGTCTGAATCAGACCTTCCCCCCAGCCCAGAGCATGGGACTTGCATCAGCTCTGTTCCCTTAAATCCACTCACTGTGTCCCTCTGCCCTGGACTCCCTGAACTCCCTCTGCTCCTCTCCTGCTGCCTCTTAATCCTCCCAATCCCAGCTGGATCCCTGGCCAGCCCTTGCTGCCCTCTTCCAGCCTTGTTACCATCTGCATTTTGTTGCTTCATTTACTCTCCTGCTATTTTTTCCATTTTCTTTTGAGAATTCACATCATTCCCAGTTCCCTCTGCTTACTATAATTGGATGACTGTGTCTCCAGTGTTTTAAATACAAACTGTACTTAGGAATAGGATTGTTAAATTGAGTTGAACCAGCCCAACATGCGTCACACACACACGTCCACACTCAGGTCTGACTGTGATCCCTCTGCCAGCTCAGAGGACACTCTGAAATCAGTGATGATGCTGTGAGATGAGCTTTGGGCAGTGAGGGGGCTCTGTTTGTTCCTTCTGACATCTGTCAGGACAAAATGAACCACATTCCTCCCTGAATTTGTCAGCTCTTTGCTGAGGAGGAACAGGATCTAGCAATAAGGATTTGTTGAATTGGTTCCCTGAATATTCCACTTTATGGAGAAACTGGTTGTCTATGTTTTAGTACCAAGTGTTGCTCTGAATTGGCTGGAATAGATAAGATTTTTCTGCACAATATTTCAGTCTTTGGTGGGTTGGACAAGGAGTAGTGAGTTCAAACTGAAAGAGGGAAAATTTAGGTTAAATATCAGGAAGAAATCCTTCTCTCTAAGAGTGGTAAAACCCTGGCACAGGGTGCCCAGAGAAGATGTGGCTGCCCCATCCCTGGAAGTGTTCAGGTTGGACAGGGCTTGGAGCAACCTGGACTAGTGGAAGGTGTCCCTGGAGTTTATTTACATGGGTTCCTGTGCTTGAAATTGGGCTGTTTTCCTGGTGTACTCTAAAATGTGGTGGATTTCTATGGTTTTTTTAGCTTTTCAGTGACAGCTAAAATGTGGGTGTTAAATCCAGCACCACCTGCTTCTTCTTGTGGACTTCCTGCACACCAATCAGGCAAAAGGCACTTTAATTCAGAGCCTTTTCAACAAGAAAAACTACCTCCCACCTCTGCATTTTACAAGCTTCCTACTCCAGACACAATAAATATTTGGCCCCAGCAGAACAGCCTGAGTAGGGAATGACATCCCCAAACAGCTTTGCCATGTAGACATGACATTAGACTCTGAGCTTTGGAGCCATCCACAACAGCAAGGAGATAACAAAATCAATTTTATCTATGAAAACATCCTGGTGGTTGGGGCTTTCCCCCTTCTGATTGTATTCTGGATCAATGGGGGTTTAGTGAGGCTCTGAAGTAGCAGCTGGAGGCTTCAAAGATATCAAAGGCCCTGTGAGGGTGCTGAGCAAATACCCCAAACTCCTTGTGCCTGCCCTGAATAGGAGCAGGTAGGAGAAAGGGGATTTACAGCCATTTTCTCATTTCACCCTAAGCCTGAAAAGCCTGGGTTGGTGTCAGGAGGTGGCTGGGTCTGTAGGAAGAGTTGCTGCTGCCCTGCTGATGTCCAAAGGGTGCCAGGGCAGGGGCTGGCTGTGTGACAGAGTCCTACAGTGTGAAAACACTCCCAGAGTTTCACCTTAGGTGTCTTCATAAGGCACCAGAATAAAGGGAAAGGAGGATGTCTGGTCCATGAGTGGGTCTTTATGAGCATTCTCATGCCTTTAGGGCCATGCTTACTGCAGGAAGAGCTGCTCCAGCTTTCTGCATTTCCTTGGAATTTGTTAGCACAGCTGTAAACGGGATTTCATTCCCAGCTCAGAGAGGGCAGGGTATGTCCAAGGGTTTCCTGGCACAGTGGGGTTAACTGAGTAAGGCTGAGCTGGAGAAGTTACTCAAAGTCCTTCTTCATGCAGTCACTTTGTCATGGCAGCTTCCAGAAGTGTTTTCCTCAGCATTAATCACTCCATTTCTTCCTGACTGTGTTGTGCAAGCCACTGCGTCAGCAATGGAGCGAGGGACATCAGGATCAGGACCTGCTCAAATGTTAAACCAGCAGCCTCTTCCCCTACAAACATCCTGGAGCACTTTGCAGAATCCAGACCTGGAGAATAAGGATGTCTGACTGGAGAATGGAGGTTGTGGATCCCAAATGGTGTAGGAAAACATAATTTAGGGCCAGGCTGTCGTTTTCTGCCTCTCTGATCCCTCTGAGGAAACATCTCCCCAGTACAGAGCTGGAGTTAAAATCTCTCAGAAGGGAACTTCTAAAAGCAAAACAACACTGTGAATCCTGGTGGGAATCAAACCTTTGGCTCCAATGTGTCTAGGGACTGGAAAGCTGATGATTAGATAGCTGCAAACCATCCCCATTTTACAGCTCACGCTGCCTTTGATCAGAAAGGGAATGAAGCACACCAGGCTCCTGGAGTGCAGGGGGAAAGGGGGTTGTGATTAAATTAAGCCTCACATTATTGAAGCTGAAGCACCTGACCTTGCTGCAGGATTTGCTTCTGCTTTGGGCAAGTCTGACTCCCTCGATGCCTCAGTTTCCCCAGTGCTGTGGCTGTGCCAGTGGCCCCCAGCTGCAGATCTGCTTCCCAGCTCAGGAAGGATGTGGAGCTGCTGGAGACAGGCCAGAGGAGGCACCAGGATGAGCAGAGGGATAGAGCAGCTCTGCTGGGAGGAAAGGCTGAGAGAATTTGGATTGTTCAGCCTGGAGAGCAGAAGCTTCAGAGTGATCAAATTGTTGCAGTGCCTGAAGGAGCCAGCAAGGAAGAGTGAGAGATCACTTACAAGGGCCAGGAGTGACAGGACAAGGAGGAATGGCACCAAACTTACAGAGAGTGGGTTAGAGAGGATATTAGGAAGAAATTCTTCCCTGTGAGGATGGGCAGGCCCTGGCACAGGGTGCCCAGAGCAGCTGTGGCTGCCCCTGCATCCCTGGAAGTGTCCAAGGCCAGGTTGGACAGGGCTTGGAGCCACCTGGGATAGTGGAAGGTGTCCCTGCCATGTCAGGGGTGGAACTGGGTGAGCTTTAAGGCCCCTTCCATTCCAAACCATTCCGGGATTCTATGGGAGTGAAACTTGAGCATCTCACTCACACCTTGCTCTGGAGGGAGTCAGCAGGGACTGGGGCACCACCAGGGCTGCCAGGCGGATTTTGGAGCTGGTGAGTCCCTTACTGGTGAAATGTGATGGTCCTGCACCTGCAGGTCCTTGCTCCAGAACCCAGCTCCAACAGAGCGCCGTGCAAAAACCAAACACTACCACACCAACCCTCCCCACATTTCTCTTGGGCTGTTTTTCCTTTGGAATAAGGGAAAGAAAGGGAGAATAAAGGTCTTTAGTCGCTTTTCTCTCATACCCCCAGGCCATTGATCAGAATTTTCTGTGAGTTGACTCTCAACTGAAAAATTTCTTCAAATAGAGGCTTTTTCTGCTCATGCTGCCCTTGAAATACATTGACTGAACCTGTTAGCCTTGCCCTTGCAAATGCTTCTACTGCAGCAGACAAGCTCAGAGAGGGGAAAGAGGGGACAAACAAAAGGAAGAAGAAGGAAAAAAATAAGAATGAAAGAGAAAAATAGGGTTTAAGCAAGTCTGATGAAGCTTGTCAGGGTGGGAGTGAAATCCCAAAGCGCTGCAGTCCCTGCCCCAGCCCCATCCCAGCCTCTTTGATCTCTCCTGGTGCTGATGTCCTTATCTCTAGGAAAGATATTCATGTTTCCTGCCTTGTTAAGTGCTTGGAAAGTCCATCCCTGTCTGAAGTGGTCTCCAGCTTGGGCTGCTGTGTTTTGCCTGGTTGCTAAGCTTGTCTCATGCATGGTTAATGCCTGATGAGATCATGGTGCCATTGAGCATTTCATGGATAATTCAGGATTATTCATTAGAAAAATCAAGAACAAGCAGGTGTATTCATAGCCTGCCTTCATGGAAAAAAGAAAAACAACAACCTTGGGAAAGGCCATGAATTATTCAGTGGAGACCGAAGGGCTTCTTGAGTTGGGGGAGGTGGAAATTGCTTTTCAGAGCAGCTAAATCTAAAGCTTTTTAGGCCATTAACCCTGCAAATGTGGGTGGTTGAGTCAATCTTAGTGAAGGGAGGCTCTTGTCTCCCAAGAGAACGCTAGGAAGGGGATTTGCAGGAAGGTTTTGTGTTTATATTCTGCGGTGGGTTAGTGGAGGTGACAGCAAAGGAGCAGGAGGGGGGGCTGTCTCTGGAGGCACAGAGGTCTTGTCCTCCCTCCTTTGCAGGCAACTGATCTGGTTTTGTCCAATCTGCAGGCAGAAGGTGTGGGATAAACCCAGGGAAGCTTTAAAGAAGCTGTGAAGAGCTGCCTGTCTGCGGGGTGTCAGCCCACAGGGCTCTCCCTCTCTCACTGCCTTCACCTGCTGGAATGTTCCTCGGGATGAACTGGCCTTGGGACACTCTGGGGGTCCCATGGACACAGCCCTGCTCAAGCACTTGCATCCTTGGCCAGGCAGATGAAAACCACAATCTTGAGTGTCTCTGCTTTTACAGAGATGCCTGAATGCAAAGTGAAAGTGATGCCTGTTCACAAAAAATATTCATTTGTGCTGTGTCCAGAGAAGAAAGGGGGCATTAACACTTGTTGGGTAATAAAAACAAGGGATTAGTTACCAAAACTTTATTATCATTCACTGCTCAAAGTGGTATTTCTCAATTTTCAGGTTTTGGTCACTTAATTTTCCAATACAACAAGTCAAACACTTTCAAGGAAATCAGATGCTTTTGGTGAGCTTTTTCCAGTTAAATGAAAGCACAATCTTCCCTTGGAAAAATGGTTCAATGGACATTTTTCAAGCTGTACTAGCAGGGATTTTTGCAGTTCAGCCTGAAGGGAGGAAGTTCTGTAGAACCATGGAGCAAAGCAGAGCTCAGGAGCTCCAGAGACTGGAACTACATCTCTTGCATTTAATGTTGAATTGTCCCAGTATTGTTTTGTTCTGGAGTGTTCAGAGTGTAAATCCCAGGAGCAAATCCCAGCCTGGGGAGCTGGAGGCTTTGTTCCTTGTCTGCAGGTGGGATATTCCTGGGTGGGAAGGGGAGCACAGAAATGCTGTGGCGTGGCTGGGTGCACAGGGAATGGGAATGGAGCAGGAAGGGCCATTTTCCACGCTGGGATGTGGGGCTGCAGCTCTCCCCTGCACAGCAGCACGGGCTGATCTCATCCTCTGCAGCTGCCCAGAGCCATTTGAAGATGACAAGCGTAAAAACTTGGGCTTTATCAATTCTAGAAGCTGGAGATGCTTCAATTTTCCACACTGATAGCTGGACCATAGTGTTGTTGTTGTTTTCACCATTATTTTTTCTCCTCCTTCAGAAGCAAAGGCTTCAGGGAACCCCTTTGGCAGTGGAAGGGACCAAGGTGTGGGCTTGGCCACTCACCTGGAAGGACTCACTGTTTATTTCTTTCATTTAGATCCATTTGTTTCTTTAATTTACATAATGGAAAGTTTCATTGCAGAACCCCAGAATGGTTTGGGTTGGAAGGAACTGAAAGATCATCTCCTTCCAACCCCATGGGCAGGGAATTTCCCACTAAATCCAGCTTTACTTTGGGCACTTGCAGGGATGGGGCAGTCACACCTTCTCTGTGCTGGCTTTATTAAAATATTAAAAACCATTTGCAGGAGGAGAAAGCTTCCCTAAAACAGAAGGGCCTTTTGGGGCAATGTAAAGGAGAGGAGGGAGAAAGGATGGGTGAAGATTCTGCTCGTGATTGGATGAGAGATGCCAGCACTTCCAGTGGTTTTCTTCCTGAACAACCCCACTCACCGTGCCCCGCTCTGAATTTTAAATAAACCTAAACGCCCATTTGATGGAATATATTACTTAAATTACTTTTCTCCACCAGCTGGCTTGCAGCTCCCCAGGTCTTGAGGGGGAAATATGTGTAGAAGGGAGAAGGGGGGTGACTGTGTCTGGATTTTATCTGTGTGCCTCTATTTTGCACCCAATTTGTGCAGGGACAGATGCTGAAATAAATGCACAGTAAATGGAAGATCTTTCCAATCCCTTTCTTTCTTCATGAGTTTGTTTATGTGAACCCAACTTATACGTCCTCTCATTAGGGTAAGATTTAACTTCTCCTTTTTCTTTCTGACAAATAGTAAATTCACTAAAAAATGTGGTGGAGAAATGACTCACAAATACCAGTCTCATTTGGCAAGTACATTTTAGCCAGAAAGAGGCTTGGGGGTTTGGGGTTGTTTTTTTTTTCCTTGACATAGAAATGTTTTGCTTTGACATTTTTCAAAATAAACCCTTTTGACCCTTCTTTTTGTATGGAAGATTTTCACGAAGTGACCAAATTAAGAGAATAAAATGTTCTACGAAATTAAAAGAATAAACTACCAAATGAAAAAAAATGAATCAAAGTAAAACAGAATGCTGTTTTAAATCAGTGAAAATATTAAGTTGACCCAGTTTTATTTATATTTGGATTTTTTTCATGAAAACTCTCCCAAGAGCCAATTATTTTTGACCCAAACTGCAAGCTTCTCCTGCTTTATTTTTTTTTCCTTTCTCTGCTTAAAACCACTGAGGTCACAAACCTATTATGTTCAGCAAAAAAGCTCCTCTCAAATTATAGTCATGACCTCTTTGCTTTCTAATTTCTCCAAGGGAAGCCAGCTTGCTCACACCTACATGTTTTAACTTCTTTTCTGACTGGTCAAACCCACTTTGGAGACAATAACAGTCAAAAAAAAAATTATAACAATTAAAAATTGTTCCTGGCTATGGGTGCTTCCTTTAAATTAGTGGAGTTCTCGAATATTAGTGGATGTGTCTTGAATATTTTGAATGGGGCTTGGAGCAACCTGATGGAGTGGAAGGTGCCCCACTCGTGGCAGGGGGTTGGACTGGAAAGGTCCTTTCTACCCCAAACCCTGAGGGATTCTAGGATTTTTCTCCTCGGCTCCCTGTTTGCTCCAGGGTTGGTTTGGAGGCTGTTGGAGCATTTCACCCCCAGCCTCCAGCGTGGAATTTCGGGCAGGTTTCTTCCAGGCTGGAGCCCCCAAAAATCCCCCCATGCCCACCCAGCCCCAGGTCTGTTTAAATCCCCCCAGCCCACAGAAGGGGGGTGATGCCAGCCCTGCAGAGCTCCTGTCCACCCAAACTTCCCCTCTCCACCTGGTGCCTCTCAGGACTACCTAAAAACAGAGGCCAGACAAAATAAGAGAATAAAAAGCAGTTCTGTTTATTGTAGGGCCTTCAGGTACATTTAGGGCAGAAGAAGCCCCCCAGGGGCTACACCCAAAAATGGACTCACAGGTTTCACACTTTTATAAATTTGGTCCATTTGCATATTGGGGGTGAATCTCCCAATTACAGCTTCAGCTAATGAAGTCATTTACCCCAAGTTTGCTCCCCCCAGCTCACTTTTGTTTCCATCTCTCAGGCCTGAGGCAGTGAGGGGTCCTTGATTCCAGGCCTGGAGAGGAATTGTTGTGTCTGCCCAAAATGGGGAAGCAGCAGCTCACACTGGATATGGAGTTTGGAGTTCTACACTAAAGAACTGCAGGATTACAAACAGATGAAAAATATAAAAGCTAAAATCCTAAGGCATCATTCCCCCCTTTCAGAGGCCTGACAAGGCCCGTTCCTTGTCCTTCCCTGCCAATTCCCACAGCTGGGAATTGCACATGAGGGCTGAGGGCCATGTCCAGCTCACCCCGAGCTGGGAGCAACAAACCTCAGCCCCTTTGTTCTCCCCACATTTCCAAACTTTATGTGAAAACAGCTCAAAGATTGCTTCATAAACTGGAGCTGCTGCTGTCATCTCATGAAACATCAGTCTCAGCTCAGAGCCAGTTCCAGGCCAAACCCCCCCGTGGCATCTGCAGCTCTTTGAGGGAGGTTTAAGCTCTTTCCCCAAGTGCAAGGAGCCATCAGAAAACCTGGGCTTGCCATAATTTTCAGGAAGTCTTAAATTCTGCCCTCTGCAGAGGTTTCCCAGGTCAGGTATACAAAGCCTGACCTGTGTGAATAATGGTTTCAGTGGTTTACAAGCAGCTCCTAAAAGCTCAATAATTAAGAAAGTGCTTGTGGCTCAGTCCAAATAATTCTGTTGATTTTTCTCAGCTAGTAAAAAATCTGAAGTGTTTCTTATCAAATCAAGACTTGTTTTGGTCCATAGGGAATTTTTTTCCGTTTCTATTCCCATTCTTTCAACTAAATTTAAAAGGTGAAAATTTAGAAGTGGCAATCTACTTGGAACTGGAAAATCATAGGCATGAGAGGAACCAGCCTGGTGCCTAGGTTGGTGAAAAAGTTCAAGGAGCCTATTTTTACTCCCTCAAAATCATTTCCTTTTGGAACAATTTGCAAAACCAGCCTGAACTTGTGCTATTTATGTATCTTCCAGAATGTTTGAGGGAAATATGGCTTATAGGTTTAGCCAAGGTAAGTCCAGCCTGCCTTTATTTCTCTTTTCAGTCTCCAGGTATCAGCTATATCCCAGTGATGCAGCAAACCCAGGGTGGAAGGGTGTCTGTGAGTGGTGTGACACCCATTTTTGGGGTGATTTTTCTGGCCTTTCCTGTTTTTCTGGCTAGGTTGGCAGGAGAAGAGCCTTCTGCTGGGGCTGGGAAGATGAAAACAAGGGAAACTTTTACTGGTGGCTCGAGGCATCCAAAAAAAATCATTTGTGTGGTGATTTGGAGCCCGGAGGTGAGTTTAATTATGGGCAGCTCAATGGGTGCATTCATCTGGGAGCCCAAAGCCCTGGGCAGGGAAGGTCTGGCATTCTCAGAGGGGAGGTGGAGGTGGCACAGCCAAGGAACTGCCCTGGTCTCACTCCTGCTCTATCTCTGCCCTCTGCTCGGATGTTGGAGCAGCCTGGGAGGAGGGAAACTGAGCCAGACCCTGCCAGGTGTGCAGGGAGGGAACACATGAATCCCTGGGCTGTGTGAATCCCTGCAAGTAAACCCAAAATAGGGTTAATTCTGGATCAGCTCTGAACCAGAGGAGGTGTTCTACCTCTCTGCTGTGTGGGTGAAGCCCTTGCAGGCTGTAGGGTTCCTTTTCCAAGGGATGGAGGGACAGGACGCAGGGAATGGCTTCCCGCTGCCAGAGGGCAGGGATAGATGGGATATTGGGAATAAATTCTTCCCTGTGAGGGTGGGGAGGCCCTGGCACAGGGTGCCCAGAGAAGCTGTGGCTGCCCCTGGATCCCTGGAAGAGTCCCAGGCCAGGTTGGACAGGGCTTGGGTCAACCTGGGACAGTGGAAGGTGTCCCTGCCATGGCAAGGATGGGATGAGTTTAATGTCCCTCCAACCCAAACCAGTCCATGATAATAAAGCCAGGATTTGAATTTGGGCTCCGTGGGATGCTAGGGGTGGAACAATGCCCGATTGTTAGAAGTCAAACAGGCCAGCTGGAGAGAAGTCCTGCACAGAGCAGCCTCCAGGTGAGATTATCTGCAAGGCAAAGCCTTCCCAGTGTTCAGCTCCTTGGCTGGAGTCAGGTGGAGGGAAAGCTGGATCCCTCCAACCCTCTGATAGGAGCACTGGCTTCGTTTTAGCTGAATGAAACTGAATTATCACCAGCCCCTTGTTAACCCTCACTCAGAACATGTTCTGTCTATTCTGACCCTATTCCAGAATGTGCTACCTTTGATTTATAATTATCTGTCTTTTTACCAGCCTGAAAATAAAAAAGGGTGTTGATTTGGGAAAGCAACAGGTGTCTTTGGCACTGAATGGAACCATGAAACATCTGCAGTGGCCCATGGGACCTTCCTTCAGACCCACTGGGTTCTGCAGCACAGCTAAAGCTGCACCTGGCAGGAGTGAAGGGATTCATCTGGAGATGGGAACAATTTGCCATTCAAGCACAGGGAGGGGGAAGACAAGATGAGAGGGATCCTAAAGGGAGAGGGGGGAGAAATTATTTTCAAATGGAAGTTTTCTGTTAGAAATGTCCAAACTGGATATTTCTCCTCTTGCAAGGTTCTGGCATATCCTTTTCAAAAGGAAGCCTGAAACCTTTTGAAGACAAATATCAAAGGAAACACTTCTTTTCTTTCACTGACATTTTTCACAAAACTGAAATATATTCCTTGACAGACTACAGAGTGATCCAGACCCTCCATCCAAATGCAAATGGACATTTAGGAGCACTTACCAACATATCAAAGAGCTCTAGGCCAGGCCTTTCTTTTTACTTCCACTGCTGCTGCTGCCATTCCTGTCAGGAAATGTGAAAATAGAGCAGGGAAAATTACTCCTGGTGTGGGTTTTTTGGTGTTAATGCTTTGGAAGAGCTGCTCTACATTCACTTTTCCGAGTTTATTTGCTGGCTGGAATGGCTGGGCTCAGGAAAGGCTCTGGCTGGGATGTGGGTGTTTTTTCTTTTGGGAGCCTTTGGAGGATTCTCTGTCAGGGTGTTGAGGAGGATGGGGTGGGAAGCCCTGTCAGGTTCACATTGCACCACTGGCAATCTCTTTTCTCAGGAAAACCAAGACCACAGCTGGATGGAAAAGGACAAGAAAGGTGACAGCAAAATGTCCCAGTGCTGCCAAATTGCTGGAAGGGGGCTCAGGAATGCTGTCCTGGAGGAGGAGATGGGGGACACCCACCCAGGCTGCCATGTGCCATCCACAGGGATTGCTGCAGGTTGGAAATGGGCAGCCACAGGAATGTTTGGTCATCTTTCCTGAGAATTCGTGGAAATACTGTGCTCTTGGACAATTTTCCTCCTCTTAACCCCCACTATTTGTCAGAGGGATGCTGTGACTTGGAAATAACTGAAGCAGAAGCTTAAAGCACAACGTGGGAGTTTATTCTGAGTGACTCCAAGTGCACCTGAGGCTGTAACAGGGAAGGTTGGTGCTCTGTGGGACTGGAATGGGAACAGCCTGTAAATCCTCTCTCAGCACACCTGTAGAGAAACATCAGCAATAAAATATCCCTCTTTTCTTCCCAGGGATTGCCTTCTGCAACTCCTTATCAACCACATTTGTCCCGTTCTGAGCTCAAGCTGATGCCGAATTATCTTTGCTGTGTTTGATAGGGATTAAGCAGAGGTTGTCCTGAAAATCGTTTTGGAGATTGTCATTCCAGAGTACTCATTTCTTGCTAATTTTACCTTGTCACACAAATGAGATTAGAAATACCAGAAAATGTTTCTCTTTAAGGGGAGAAAAATCCAGTCAGGACTTTGTGTCAAGCCTTATTTGCTATAATTTGCCTGACCCTGATGTTTTTACCAAGTACAAAAAGGGGAGCTGGGTTTACTGAGGACTTTTTCCGGAGTATGGAATCTCCTTTGTTTCATGTGTGTGTCTATACATAAATATATATGTGTGTGTATATATATTTTATATTACTGAGTGTGGCACAGGACATCAAACCCACATCATTTTTTTCCCCCTCCTAATGCCACATCTCTGGAGTCCTGATTTTTTGAGCTATTCCAAGAATGCTGTTGATGTCTGTGCTGTGGATGGATGGAAAACTCCTGTCAATGGCCTTTCCAGCTCCTCGCTGGTGGCTGTAACATTTTGGTAGCCCTTAACAGCTCATATCAAAGAAGGATGGGAGCATCTAAGGAAAGTCCTAATCCTCACCTGCAAGTGTCCAGGATTCTTCAGGAGAGGAGAAGAAGATGGTGGGCAGGTCCTTAAATCCACACCAGTTCACAAAGCCCTGCAGTGTTCTGTGAGAATCATTCCTGGGACAAGTTTCCAAATTGTTTAAGAAACTAAGCCCTAAATCCCGTTAGGATTAAAGGCTCTGAGGCATTTGGGAAGATGTTACCCTTTGTGAGCCAAAAAGAGACGTGATTTTAGGCTGCATCCTCCAACCTTAGCAAAGGATTCCCTTTGTCATCATTCCAGCCAAACCCTGTCTGCTCTGGGCACTGAAATTCTTTGCCTTTTCCATTCATCTCTATCTAAAGCTGTATCTCCCCAGCAATGATCCATTATGTGGGAATTAGCTTCCCAGGAGGAGTTCTGATGCCAGAAAACAGAATATTTCTGGCTTTTCTCTGTTCATTTTTTCAACAAAGGTCTGAAAAACTTGAAAGAAGAAGAGGGGAAAAATGTTAAACTTTGCCATGGGACATAATTTCCTGAGCAGGCTGGAGACATTGGATGGATCCAGAGCTGTAGTTAACCTTTCCCAGTTTTCCAAGGTGTTTGGGACCAGGATATGTTCAGGTACATGAGGATACATGAGGAACCTGGAATAGTGGAAGGTGTCCCTGCCTGTGGCAGAGGCCTGGTACTAGATGATCTGTAAGGTCCCTTCCAACCCAAACTATTCTGGGATTCTAGGATTTTCTGGAATTGTTTTGGTGTGAAAACCAGATTATCACAGCTGCCTGGTTCTCAGGTTTTGGGTTGGGACAGCAGGAGCAGCTCATATCCCTCAGAGAGCCACCAAGGACATCACAACCCCTGATGTCACCTCCTGGAAGGGCCAGGAGATGTTCCTGCCCCAAAAACCCACCCAGGATACACTGGGACATGACCAGAAGCCTGGGAAGCCTCTTTTCCCAGCTGCACCAAGCTCTGATGGTAACGAGGATCTGCTTTTATCTCTGTGGGTATTAACGCCACCATAAACTCCCTAACACTGGAGTTCCCATAAAAACTGAGAGGTGGGACTCCTGAGAAATGGACACTTCCCAGCTCTGGAAATAGTGCAGAGGGGGTTTTGTAACAGCTACAACTGTAATTTAAAGAGAGAAAGAGTGGTATTCCAACTATTTTGTCTTTAAAAGGAAATACTGAATAACTTATGGATAAGACATTAACCCAGGCCTGACCACTGCGGTTGTTAAAGAGCCCTCGGCACTATTTGCAAGAGGGAAGGTGGAGGGTGTTAGTCTTGGATTCCTGCCTAAATTCCAGTTTAAGGAAATGCATCCCAACTACCTAAAGTTCCACCTGCGTTTTTACTGGGGCTATATTCCCAACCATGGATCAATAGCTCTGAATTTCTCTGCCCTTCACCAGTGAGAAAATAGCTAAAGCTGCAGGCTGAGGCTGGTTCAGCTGGGAATCTGCCATTCCTCCTGCAAAACCCTTGCTTTTGGGGTAGGATTTATTGTTTGTGTCTCAAGCCTTTATCTTTAGGCTTGTTCAGGGTGGAGCAGGTCTGGTGGTGGAAACCTGGGATGCTTAATTATCAAAAATAGAGGGGGAAAGGGACCAGCAGGGCTGGGAGGATCCAGCATCCCCACTCCAGTCACATCCCAGAATGGTTCCTAATGCAGAAAATTCCCTTGGACCCTCACATCTGCTCAAGACTGGCCTGACTGCCAAAACAGTTTTTAATTTTCCTTCCAGAGGTTGTTATCACTAACAGCTCATCATTTTAATGGGATAAATATCCATCCCCTCCTGCAGCAGGATCCAGCGTGGCACAGGCACTGCTGCATTCCAGCCCAAAGGTGGCCACACTGCATCCACAGAATAAAGTGATCCCTGTAAAACAAGTTAAAAACAGACCTTCTGGATGGAAAATTGGGATATTTGAAGACATTTATTTTATCTTTCTTTGGTTTTAAAGATCACATGCTACCAGCGTGTGAAAAGGCATCATTTTTCTTCCCTGGAGTTATTTATGATCCTAATCCTGCTCCACCCTGCATGTTACAGATTGTGAGGCTTTTCAGTGAAACCATTCTTGTTTTAAAAAGCAGATCAAATCCCATTTTCCCACCCTTTTTTTCACTTCATCTTCTCTGCATCCCAGCACGGGCACATTTTAATGGCAGGAATCAGTTTACCTTCACAGCCATTCCCACAAATATAGTTCAGGTTCCAGAGCGTGCAGGGAACTGTAAATTTGAGGGACACTTTGTGTTTGGACATAGATATTTTCACACTTTGGCAAAGCAAGTTTCACCTTGTCTCCATGAGGAATGATGTGCTGTCCTCGCTATCCCAGTTTTGCGTTTCAAAGCCGCTCCCGATGTTCCCAAATGCTCAGCAGGGAGCTGGTGCTGCTGTCCTGGTTTTGCAAATGACAATCCCGATGTGAAATGAGGTTATGATGGGTCTGGTCATGCCCCTGGCACACAGAACAGTGATGTTAACAGGAATATTTATTATTTGATGGGGCAAATTATCTGTGAGGGTGCTGAGGCCCTGGCACAGGGTGCCCAGGGAAGTTGTGGGTGCGCCATTCCCACAAGTGTTCAAGGACAGGTTAGACATGGCTTGGAGAGACATAGGATAGTAGAAAGTGTTCCACAGGATGATCTTTAAGGTCCCTCCAACCCAAACCATTCTGGGAATCTCTGAAATATCAGAGGAGGAGCTTTATGGAAACAAACGCTGGTGGAACTTGAAGCAAGGGGGGTTTTCTTGGCTCTGTTGAGACCTGTGGCAAAGCCTGTGCTGCTTTTGAGAAAGCTGTAATTTAGTTTTAAGGATTTTATGGCATCTCAGACGAAGGACTTGGTGGCTGAGCTGAAGGAATGACTCCCCAAGAGCCTCCAGTCTTGGCTTGTGCTCAGCTGTAGTAGGGTAGGAAGGAAATTTAATTCTTGTTGTTCCATCATGGTGGCAGCCCCCGAATCCATGTCCCTGACCAGTCCATCTTCCATCTCCGTTTCAATGGGAAGGTGTTTCCCATCCTCCTGAACCCCTACAGAAGGATACCCACGAACTGTTTACAGCTGGACATCACCAGGTAGTGGACACTGACTGCCCAGGCTTTCCCATTCCCATTCCCACTGAATTCCTGCTGGATTAGTGCTGTTCAGCTGGAAAAAAAAAGAAATAGGGCTTGATGGACCCAGGCCTGGCTGGGCAGACTGGGAAGGATGCTGTAAATGTCTGGAAGGATGCCAGTTGTATCCATGACATACACAGGTGCCCCTCTTTCTGCTGCTGTTTTCCTTGTTTTGGAGCCATCCTGTTATTTGTAAGTTGTCCATGTTTAAATCAATCAGGACTCCTGCCCACTGAGGGGACACATGGAGCAATTGATTCCAGGTGGGAAATGTCTGAGTTCAGGAGTGCTCTGAGAGCCACAGCTCCCAGCAAAGCTCATAGGGAAGCACAGACTGTGCTGGAGTGACTCGGGGGGAGTTGGGGTTTACATCCTGTCCTTTTGCAGCCAAGACATCACAGGGAGTTTGTGTGACCCAGAGGACCAGGCAGGTCCTACAGGTGTGGGGTTGGAGAGGGGAAAATGCTGATGATGCAGAGGGAACTCCCAGGATAAAGATTAAATGGCACAGAGAGAAAAGGGAGTGATGGTGATGGTGCTGCAGAGAGGGGCTGTGCAGGCAGGGGTGATGCTGGTGGCTGTGGGAGATCTCTGGGCACATCCCTGTGTTCCTGCAGGGCAGCCTCATCCCAGCTGTGTGCAGAGGGCACTGGGGGCTGAAAGGGCATCAGGGCTGAAAGGGCTGTAGGGGCTGAAAGGGCTCCAGGGCTGAAAGGGCACTGGGGGCTGAAACGGCATCAGGGCTGAAAGGGCACCAGGGTCTGCAAAGGGCACCAGGGCTGAAAGGGCTCCAGGGACTGCAAAGGGCACCAGGGGATGAAAGGGCACCAGGGCTGAAAGGCACCAGGGCTCAAAGTGCATCAGGGGCTCAAAGGGCATTGGGGCCTGCAAAGGGCACCAGGGGCTGAAAGGACACCAGGGCTGCAAAGGGCACCAGGGGCTGCCAAGGGCAACGCTCCTCAGAGCAGCGAGGATTCAGAGCAGGATTTAATGATGGTACGAGACACCACACGATGGAGATACTCTGCTTGGAGCTCCTGGTGTCCTGCTGCTTATTTTTCATGCACACACCAGCCCTGAGATGCAGGAACTTTCCAAAGACCACAGATGGGGCACCTATGGATGGTATCGCTGCCCATCTGAGGGAAGTTCTGGCCCAGATCAGAGTGGAAGCATGTTTACTTCTTAAACTGGAGCTCACACATGAACCTGGGCTCCTGGAGGATGGAAGAGTCAGTTCAAGACAGAAAACACCTTTGGGCAAAGCAAAATTTTTGGTGAGTCTGCGAGTCTTGAGCATCCCATGGGATGAGAGACCTGGTACTATGGATACCCACGAGAGGAGATGGATTTATCTCCACGTGGGAGCTGGAGGTGGCACATTTAAGGGCAGTTGAGCTGTGAGTGTGTCTGGTACAAGCTGACATAGCTGTCAGACTAGAATAGGTTTCCATTTTCCACCTTCCAGGCAATCGCAGAGGAAAGAGATTGTCTCATTTTCTCGTGTACATATATCTCGTCTCCCAGTTGCCAAGGCAACACTGTATATGTTTGCAGGCTGGAAGGATCTGGGGATGGAAAATGAAGCCAGGGAGTGGACTGAGGAGAGAAGTCCAGCAGGAATTTTCCCCATGACTTTTGTGGCCGATTGGCTAGCACTAATTTAAACCACTCTCCCGGGATTAGTCATCAAACCTGAGATTTTCATTTTTATTATTTTAAATCAACCGCAGTTGCTCCTGGGAGGCTGTTTTTCATGTCGAAATTAACCTCGTGGAGATGTAGCCGGTGGGGGCTGCAGGATGGGAGCCAGCAGGGAGGGCAGTTCCATAGAAACACAAACAAGGTACAACATCTTGCTCCAGGCGGTGGAAAGCGGAGCCCCCGGAGAGCTGCAGTCAGTCCGTGGCACTGCAGCCTGCTGCTCCCAGCCTGGTGGATACCTGCATTTCCCCGTGGCCGTTCAGTGCTTGACAGTGGCGTGTCTGCAGCTCCAGGGCTTCTTTCTTTAGGATGCCTCAGACACAGGGAGAAGCTGCTGTAGGATCACCTGGAAAAACCCTGCACGTAGATCCTCGTGTCAAGGAAGCTCCTGGCTGCAACTTTGAGAGTCCTGTGGCACAACTGAAGGTTCTCAGTAGTTTCTTTTTCTCCAGGTCTGGGGGTCATCATTTCATGACAGACCTTGCTGCCGCTGTGGCACGGCCTCAAGTTTGCACTCAAGGTGGGCATTGCCCACACACAATGCCCCATTTGGAGCGTGCTTTGGGCAGGGAAAGGGAGTGAGCTCTGGGGGACATGGGAGCAGTTTCGTGGATGCCTTGAAGAGCTGAAGAAGGACATTGTTGAGAATAATTAGTTTCTCTATGTTCAGGCCTGCTGCACTGCTCAGAAAGTCACAGAAACTTCCTGTCTGCTCCAGAGAGGTTTTGGGGGATTGTACCTTTTAAATTCTTACTGATTTTAAGGTTTATTTGCATTACTGTGACCGTGCTGAGACCCTGGCACAGGTTGCCCAGAGCAGCTGTGGCTGCCCCATCCTTGGAGAGGTCCAAAGCCAGGCTGAATGGGGCTTGGAGCAGCCTGGGACAGTGGAAGGTGTCCCTGCCATGGCAGGGGGTGGGACTGGATGGGCTTTAAAGTCCCTTCCAACCCAAACTATTTTGGGATTCTACCCTGCAGCCTGAATTGCCCTGGCAGGGCATGGGCACCTCCCATCCATCCTTCCTATCACTCTTTCCCCCAGTCCACCTGGCACTTTGACCCTCCATGGACTGTGTGTGTGATGAAAAAGCCCCTTCAGCTCTTCAAAGCATTTTGGGGGTTTCCTCCAGCAGAAGTGACCTTTTCTCTACCTCTTCCCCTCCGCACCCTGCCTGTAAAAGGTGATTTGTGCTGCGACTTCAAAACGCTTGGCAGAAGGTTGGTATTTCTGCTGGGCAGCTTCCCCCGGCTTTTTTCATCTTGAGCAAATAAATAAGGCAAGAACTTCACAAGGAAAAGGGAAGCAGCAGAGGTGGCAGTGCCATTCCTGTTGGAAAGCTGGCATTCCCCAGCTCTGCTGAATGAGGTTCAGAGAGGACATCTGGTATGTGTGCTTCTAATTCATCGTTTGATTGCACTGCATCGAGGTGGGTTTGCATCCTTTTCTGTCAATCACTTGAGAACAGTCTTATAAATAAACAAACTGCCTAGGAACTGGTGTTCAAAATTCCTCCTGGCATGTAATATAGGATTCAAGAAGCATGGGTAAGGAGATGCTGATGCTGAATGCCTTGTGAGGGCTGCCCTGGAGCAGAGGCTGAGCAGAGTCACAGAATAAAGCAGGGATTTATTAAAAGCATTTCCTCCATGGATCCACCTTGGGCAGCACAAGAGCCCAGCCAGGGCTGCACCCAAGATGAACCAAAATGGGCACAAAATGGACACCGGGCACGGCTCTGGCACTTTGATCAGTTCTGCTCCATTTGCATCTTGGAGTTCATTGTCCAGTTCCAGCTTTAGCCCATCCAGTCCCATCCTTCTTGTTTTTCTCTCTTCAGCCCACGTTGTTTGTGCTCTTGGGCCTGAGGTTTGGATCATTTGTCCTTGGTCCCCAGCTGGAGAAGGAATTGTTTTGTCTCCCTGCTCTGTGCACAGAGCTCACCATGCCCTGATATGGAGCCCAGACCCACACACTAAAGCAGCACAGAACCTGAAAAATACAAAATCTAAAATCTGAGGCATCAAAGTCTCCCTGGGATATTTCTCCAACCTCTCCCTTCCCCTGTCTGGTCTCTGGGCCCTTCCCTGCTGGTGACACTTGGCTTTGGGGACACTGCAGGGGGCACAGAGGGGTCTGTCCATGTGTCCTTGGGGAGAACAGGCTGAGCGGGGTGCAGATGTCCTGGAGCAGCATATGGAGGGTGCTTACAGCCAGAGTGTTTTCAGCTGTTGGGAAAAAGGCTGTAAAATGTGATTCCCACCATTCCAGCCCTCTGGGTTCGGACTACATCAAATTGGGTATTTCTCCTCTGGCACAAACCAAAACCTGATGTGCCAGAGGATGGTAAAGACCTCACTTAATCCCTTTAATTGCTTAATACCACAGCCAGCAAGGAAATGTGTTCTGATCCCGTTAATCTTTGCTGTGAAAGAAAAGCTTTTGTAATCGTATCCGTAGCTCAAAACCCCCTGCTCTTCCCATAGCCTAAAAACAGACCCTCCCCTCGCCATCACCAACAGCAGCACCTTCAGCAGGTTAATGGGAGAGGAAGAAAATGCTGGTTTCAGTCTTAAACCCCCCCAAAAATAAAAGAAGAGGTGAAGCACAAGGTCCAGCTCAGCAGGAGGTGGGAGCAGGATGGCACTGGGCAAGGCAAAGGGGCTGCCCCAACTCAGGGGATGCTCCAGGGAGCTGCCTGGCTCCCTGCCAAGGGTTTTAGCCCCTCCAGCTTCCAAAGCACCACACTTCATCCAAGGAGGAAGAGTGGAAAAGCTGGGAGGNTCTCTCGGCAGCTGACAGTGTAAATGCATTTCCTGGCAGGCTGCTTGCTCTGTATTAAAATTCTTGATGAAGATTATTAAAGTGTGTTTATGAAAAGCCTGAGAGTGCTTCTTGGACTCCAAGCTGCCTTTTCAGAATGACATGTTTGGGTGCGGGCTGAGTGCTCAGGGGTTATTAAAACCAGCCTGGCCAACCCCACCCGCCCCACTGCTCCAGGTGGGATCTGCAGGAAACTGGATTGGTCAAAAGGGAACCAGTGTGGGGTGACTGTGGCTGCTGCCACCCCTAAACCATTCCCCAAAGCCTTGCTGCAAATGTATTTGAGTGTGTTACATGGTCCTGGCGTGGGCTTTGCTCCCCCAGGTGCACAGGGATGCTGAGGAGCCACGGGCTGAGGTCACTCCATTTTCTCCCCTGACAGGGCCCATGGGGGCAGCTTCAGTGGCCACCCCTGCACTGGTGCCAGCAAAGATTTTGGGAGACATTCCATACTGGAGACAGCCACCGAATTCTAGACACAGACAATGTCCCCGTGGCAATGCCACCTCTCTGCTGGCACCTGGAGGTCCTGTCACCCTGTCATCCTTAGCCCCAACTCCCTTTTCTCTATGCTTTTCCCTTCTCAGCTTGAGGTAGAGTTTTTTTTTTTATGTGGGAGATCAGGTTGTATATCTAAATATATGTCCTTACAAAAAAAAAGTTTCCAAGAACAGTGGTGGAAAGAGCCCAAAAATGTGCTAAGAAGGATGAATGCATTAGGTTTGGAGTCCAAGCAAAATATCAGAAGGGTGAATCAGAAAAAAGGAAAGGAAGGGGAAAGAAATAGAAATGTATGGAGTTCTTAAAAAGCCATTTTTTCCTTTTAATGTTAATGGCAGCTTTTCAATTTGAGCTTTGAGTGCTGGAGAAATGTGTCCAGTGCTGCTGCCTGGAGTTGGGCTCTGAGGGGATGCAAAGGCATTGTCGCAGTGACACGTTCAATCTGGTTTCAATCCAGCCCCATTCAGAAATATAGAATAGTTTGGTTGGAGGGGACCTTTGGAGGTCACATTCTTAGAGGAACATCCCTTAATTCTTTGGAGTCTTTCTCTGGGGTTTCCCTCTTGGCTCTTGCTGCCTCAGGCTCATCTCTGTAAAACTTCCCGTGTGCTGCAGCGTACCCAGCACATCCTCCTGACACTGGGGGGTCAGAGACAGCATGTCCTGGGCAAGCCTGGGATTGTTCTCCTCCTCCATAAACTCTAGTTTAAAGCTCTTCCCCTTGGAGAAAGGGGGATCCCATCTGATGCCAGTGGTCCTGGTGCCACTCAGGCCACCCCATTAGTGCCAGGACAAGGGGGAATGGGTTTAAATTGCCAGAGAGCAGGTTTAGGAGGGATATTGGGAAGGAATTCTTCCTGTGAGAATGGTGAGGCCCTGGCTCAGGGTGCCCAGAGAAGCTGTGGCTGCCTCTGGATCCCTGGGAGTGCCCAAGGCCAGGTTGGACACTGGGGCTTGGAGAACCCTGGGAAAGTGGAAGGTGTCCCTGTCTATGGCAGGAGATGGAACAAGATCAGCTTGAATTCTCTTCCAAACCATTCTGGGATTCTGAGGGCTGACTGAGCAGGTGAGCAGCCCAGCAGGATGAATTCTGTGGGGATGCTGAAGGTGTAGGACATTTCCTGGAGCCCTGTGTCCCCTGCAGGTGGCACCACCCTGGGGCAAGGCGGGTTTCCTATGTCTGGTTGTGGTGTCTGGTGGTTGCTGCATACTCAAGCATCAGGCTGGGAGTCCTGGCAGGTATCTGTTCCCTTCTGTGCTTTGGGCAGGCTAAAGCCAAGTTGTCTTGCCCCTTATCTCTCCCCTTTTATGGTTGGATCTGTCTCTTCACTTCTCCTGCAGCTCAGAGCCCTTCCCACATTATCTGAGGTTCCAGCCTCAGGAGTGCTGATTGCTGAGGGCAGATGAAGAGGCCAGAGAACCAATATTGTAATAAAATCTTGATTTTGGTTGCATGAAATGCGAAGAATGAGGGTCAATGAGGATGGAGTGGTGGCTGCAGGCAGAGGTGGGAGGAGAGCTGGGACACCGAGCCCAGATTCATACCCTGGTGACTGTGACATCCATCAGGGTTAAAGACAATCTGTGTCTCATTAATCATCTGATATAAACAGAGGGAGACTCAGTGGAACAGAGCGGTGTCACTGGATGAATGGCCTGGAGTTGGAAAATAAACATTTCAAGCTCTGTCTCGGCGTTTATTTTTGCTAAATGCCTTCTCTGCACCCGGGTGTTCTGCTCACAGTGGGGAACCCCTGCCCCAAATCCATCCCCAGGAGCAATGCTGGAGCAGGGACTTGGGATGCTGGGTGAGGAATTCCTGCCAGAATTCCTCAGAAACCAAATAGAGTGCAAGAAAAATCCTGGAGCAGCCCCAGTAGACTGCCCTGGGTACTTTTGTGCTTTAACTGGGAGCTAAGGGGTTTCTCTCATGGTATCCCTTGGGTTTTAGCAGGTGGGAAGTGCAGCAGCATGGTTGGGGTGGGACAGGATTGCACCCTTGGAATCCCAGCCTGTGCCCAGCTGTGGCCCAGGGAAGTGGCACTTGTGCCTCCAGAGATGCTCTCCACATTCACATTCGTTCCATTCTCCACACCGCTGGATTTCCACGAACCACAGTTGTTTTTTCTTCAAACCTCTCATTCCTGTAGGGGTTTTTCCCTCTGCACAAACCCACCAGGTGCAGTCTGGAATCCATGCTCACCCCAATATGTCTTCATTCTGATTTATTAACGTGCTTATTGTGTAGATGATTAGAGACATATTTCAGGAGATTTTATCACCTCAGAGCAGACGTGTAGCTGTTACAGAGCAGTTAATCCTTTACAAATATGGTTTTAATCATGCCACATTTCACACACAATAACTGTCCTATTCACTGTAATGGATAGCTGGCAACCTCAGTATAAAGAATTTAATTTCAAGCTATTTTTTTCCCACAGGCTCATTAACTTCTGCTGCTCAGGAGATATTAACAAAACCACAAGTGGATGGCTCAGCTCTGATACCCAACACTTCCACATCTCACAAGGACCCCAGCTGGTGCATTTCCTATACAAGGATCTTCACAGGGAGAGGGATTTGCTGAGCCCTGAGCAGGTGAGTGGATTTTGCTGCATCAATGGACCTGTCACCTGATTATTTTTACCATATCTCAGTGCACCTTGTTCCACCTTTGCCATGCTGCCTGTTGGGGTTGCAAGAAGCTGGAAGTACAACATATCCCCCCCACTGTGACATCAGGAATAATAAATTCCATTAGAAATGGCATTTTGGGCTTTAGGTTTCTGCTGGTGAGAAGAAAAGAAGCTGCTCACCCTCCATGCTCAGCTATGCCTGGTAGGAAAATAAATGACATAAAGGCTGGCTTTTCCTGTGCCTGCTGACTTGACATGCCATCCAGCCTGGTTCCCATCCAGCTCATCAGCCACTCCCCACGATGGGCTGGTTACAGGAGAAGGCAGGTTGAGAAAAGAAAGAATTTCCACTGAATTAAATTATTTTAGCTGGAAAAATAAACTCTTGACGCAGCTCGAAGCCAGTGCCTGCCTGGTGCCTCCTCAGCTTAGCAGGAGATGCTGCCATGCAGCAGCCAGCTCAGGATATTCCAGGGCTGCTCCGTGCTGAGCCAAGGAAATGCAGATGTGTGGGACCCCTCAGTGCCCTGGCATCCCCTCGTCCTGTCCCCACTGTGGTACTGATTCCATGTGTCCCCAGTGTGGCACTGATTCTGTGTGTCCCCACTGTGGCACTGATTCTGTGTGTCCCCAGTGTGGCACTGATTCCATGTGTCCCCAGTGTGGCACTGATTCTGTGTGTCCCCACTGTGGCACTGATTCCATGTGTCCCCAGTGTGGCACTGATTCCGTGTGTCCCCAGTGTGGCACTGATTCCGTGTGTCCCCAGTGTGGCACTCATTCCATGTGTCCCCAGTGTGGCACTGATTCTGTGTGTCTCCAGTGTGGCACTGATTCCATGTGTCCCCAGTGTGGCACTGATTCTGTGTGTCCCCAGTGTGGCACTCATTCCGTGTGTTCCCAGTGTGGCACTGATTCTGTGTGTCCCCAGTGTGGCACTGATTCCATGTGTTCCCAGTGCTGGGGACAGGAAGGAGCAGCAGCCCTTCGCCTTCGGAGCCCTGGCACGGAGCCGTCACTCCAGCACTGCTGGGAGCCCTGTCTGACCCCTTTGGTGGCTCTTTTGTGTCTGGGACTCCACACTGATGGGTTTTGTCCCCGACACCACCCTGCCCCGCTGCCCCCAGCCCCTCGGCCAGGGGGCTGCCGGGGAGGACAAGGGGACATTCTTTGGAGAACAGTGGGGGATCTCAGGCGGGGCAGGCGGCCCGCGGCCATCGCCCACGCTGCCCTCCACACCTGGGTCACGCTGGGCACTGGCATTTCTGGGACCGTCTGGGGCATCACAAGTGACCTGAGCACAGAGGAAGGGTGAGGAGATGGGGTCGGGGCTCGGGGATGGTGGGCAGCAGCCAAGGAGAGGTGACATCCCACTAGACCCTTCTCCAGCAGCACTGCAAGCCTGGGAGCAGCCAGGCAGCGAGGGTTAGGGGCCTGAGCTGTTCCCAACTGGCTTTGCAGTGTCCCACTGGCACCCCACACGGTGTGGGAGCCCCCCAGCTCCACATGCTGCTTGTTTTGGAATGAGGGAGGCTTTGTCTGCGGAGTTTTCCACAGTCCACCTTCTAAACTTCCCCACTCCTGGCCTTCATCACACCCAGCAGCTCCCAGCACAGTCAAATATTCTGGTGGCCAGGTGCTGCTTCCATGGCTGATCTCCCCACAGTGTGTGGGTGGGATGCTGGGCGAGACCTCCCTTTCCTGCCCCTCTCCCTGTGATCCCTTCCAGCTCGGCTGTTTCCACTCTCCTTTTCCATGAGATATTGCCCTGCCTTGCTTCATGTATCTCCTGCAAGGTAATGAGCTCTGACACGCTCCCTAATGACCATGGCAGGAGTGTGGAGGGTACCAGGAGCCAGGGAGGACGCAGGTGGTTGCAGGGGTGAGTGAAGGTGTGCAGGAGTTGCTGTGGGCAACGTGGAAAGAGGAAAAAGCCACTAAGCCCAGCCAAGGATGCAGTGCTCTCCATCCATGCAGACCTTTCCCTTGTGAGGTGACATCTTTACTGTTAAAAAGTTAAAATGTGCATTTTGTGTGGCTCAGATCCCAGCAGGAACAGGATCTGGGGAAGAGGGGGAGTCTGAGTGAAGCAGGGCTGGGTGGGTTAATGTCCCCTGGCTGCCTGGGGCTATTGAACACTGTCTTTGGGCTAGTGCTGGGCTCTGTGTAGGGCAGAATGAGAAACCCCATCTGTGGGAGGACCTGGGTCAGGGCTAGGAGGGCCAAGAGCAGCTGATGTGCAAAACCTCTGGGATTTTTTCCCATTTTTCCTGTTACAAAAACCTCATCTCGGGACTTTTTCCCACCAGCCTTCCTCTGCGCAAGCAGGAACTTCCCTGAGGGTGGCCGACTTTCCAGCACTGCTTTCCAGGGGATTTCTCCCCTTTTCCCCAGGACTCCTGTCCCTGCCTGTGCAGCTGTGGAGCAGGGATGGTGCAGGGCCAGCTCTCCCCACGGCCTGTCTCAGCAGCCATAAAGCTGTCGGCAGCGGCGCGGCCTCGCGCTGGGGATGCGATTTGGGAGGCAGAGCCTCCCCTCCATCCCTCCATCACCGCCCTGCCGTGTGCCAGGAGACAAAGCTGGCGCTTGTCCCACCAGAGGAGCGGCCAGAGGCAGCCAAGACGTCTGGTGAGAAGGAAGAGGCTGTCTGTGAGCACCGAGGGAAGGGCTGCACAGAGCCTCTCTGCTCCATCCCACTTCCCAACAGCATTCCCAAAGGCAGGAGCAGGCAGTCTGCATCTCCATCAGAAAGGGAAACCCCAACTCAGGACCATCAGCCCTGCAGCAAGGCACGTGCCAGAGACATTTTTGCCCCTTCCCGACATATCCTTGCATTGTGCATGGGGAAACTGAGGCAGGAGATTCCCAGAGGGGATGCTCCACAACTCCTCGGTCTCACCAGCAGAATCCCTCACTCCCACAGAAGGTGCTGAGGAAATAAGGAGTTTCCATCCTGCCAAAAATCCAAACATTTCTGACTGTGGGAGTCATCTTTAAATATAGAAGTCTGGAATTTCACCTACAGAGAAATATCCACGAGAGGAGAAATTTCCTCTTGTCTTTACAAGTAAAACTGAATACAAGAGAGGAACAAGGCACAGCACAAGGCACTGACCCTCCACAAACACAACACTCTCAGAACCCTGAAGAAGTGTTCTCTGAAGAGGTTTTCATCAAACCAAAATGTGCCTGCAAAATGCTGTCTGCTAAAACTCTATTCAGCTGGAAAAACACTGTCTAGCTTTTCCCCTTGAAGTTATCTCTCTAGACCTCATACAAAGTCTTATTTTTACACTCCTTTCTGAGATGGGCTCCACTTCTCTGTCTCAAGGTGCCCACAAATCATGATTTGCCTCTCTTTTTAATTTCATTTCAAATGCTTCTGTTCCTGCTGTGGGTTTGATTCACTCTCGGATGTCTCAGAGCTTCTCAGTGAGTTTCAGAACCAGAAATGTGTTTTCTTATTTGGCACTGGAGGTGCTGCTGAAATTATTCAGCACATGAAATAAAGTAGCCATCATATATCTCTGAAAATTCAGATAGGGAAAACTGGGATAGGGATAGGGATAGGGATAGGGATAGGGATAGGGATAGGGATAGGGATAGGGATAGGGATAGGGATAGGGATGGGGATGGGGATAGGGATAGGGATAGGGATAGGGATAGGGATAGGGACAGGGACAGGGATAGGGATGGGGAGGTTGGTAATGCTCTCAGCACACGACTCTCCTGGGAAGCTGTAAAGGCATGGAGACTATTGTGTGTGGGGAAGCAGCTCCTGCCTCCTGTCCTGCCATGTCCTGGGATATGAGGGCATCACTTGGGACCTTTCTGCTTCAGTCCTTGTCCCTCAGGCACATGGTGGGATTTTTGGAATTGTCCCTTGCAGGGCCAGGACTGGAGCTCGATGATCCTTGCAGGTCCCTTCCAGCTCAGGATATTCCATGATTCTGGTCTATGTTTGCTGTGTTATTTCTGTTTGTCCTGGTACCCAGGGAATGCTGGGGTCAGGAGGAGCTCTGGCCCTTTCCAGAGGGCTTGGCGAGGGATGAAGAGGTATTTCTGTGTCAGCTGGTGTCACTGGGAGCTCCAGGCTGACTTTCTCATGGGAAGAGCAGACTTGGTCAGTCCGAGTGACCCCTCCTGTGTGTATTTGTGCACGTGACCCTGACATCTCTCTCCCAGGGCAAACACTGGCCCTGGCCAAGCCCCTGCTGTCCATCCCTGTGGCCTTGGCAATGGATGGGAGCCCTCCAAGGTGGGTTATGAGGAAGGAAGGAGGGATCTGGCAATGACCAGAGGGTGTGTGATTTCACATTTCCCCTTTGAGGCTGAGGATGCTTGTAGGACTGAAGAGCCCAGTGAACCCAAGAGCCCCCAGTGCAGCTGACAGCTCGGCTGGAAACAGATACAGTCCCATCCCACCCTGCTGTTGTTGTTGGCAGGCAGGCCTGGAGGCCTCCAGGTTGCATTCATCAAGAGCACAAGCACAGGAAAATCGTTCTCATCTGAACAAACACCATCAGCTGCTGCCAGCTGTTGCAGTGCCCCAGCAGAGGATTCACATGGCTGGCCCTTCTCCCCAGCCTGGGCTACTGGTTTGACTGGCAGGCCAGAAGGACTGGTCTCTCTCTAGGGGATGTTTTCAGGGAATGTTTTGTTGCTCATCCTCCCTCCAACTTCCATCCAGGTGAAGGAATGGGGCAGTGTAGATGCCCTGAGCACTGCCCTTCTCTGCTCACCTGTGACTCAGGGAAGGGTTCTGTGGCAGGGTTGCACTTCCCAGAGGGTGGGAGGATGGCAGGAGGGTGGGAGTGAAAATTCTGCAGCCAGCACCAGCTTTGCCCCTTGGATGCACTTGCAGCAGTTTCTTGTGCTGGCTTCACACTGGAATGATCAGTGCCTGTCTCTGTGCAGGCTCAATGTGACTGCTGAAGGACAGAGCCAGCTCCACCCCACAGAGCTCACACCAGGGAATACCCTCTGACATCTGCCTCTCTCCAAACAGGGTTGCTTTTAGCCCTTCTCTATGTTTTTTCCCCAAAAAACAGCTCCTGTGCTGCCTTTGGGACCTGCCCTGTAGAGTGCCAGGTGGGGGTTGCAGCACAGCTTGTGTCACTTTTACTGGCTGCATGAAACCACCAGCTAAAGTGTCTCCCACAGATAAATCCATGGATTCCTCCCCTCCCTCAGCCCCCTCCCTGCAGGGAGGATGTGGTTTCCCAGGGCTGCAGGGCAGGGCCATGCTGGCAGATGTGCTGTCCCCGTGTCCCCCAGCCAACCCAAACAGGGCCCAGTGACCCAGTGACATATTTGATATTGCATTATAATGTAATCTTCTCTTCATAGCTGCTGCCTGCTGGGTGTCTGCTGCAGAGGAATTTCTGTGCCCTGAGAAGAGGGTGGCTCTGGGCCCCAGGAGATCTGCCTGGCTGGTTGGGGAAGAAAATTTCTTCTCTCTGTCTTGGCCAGATCACAGAGCAGAGCTCTTCTTTGTGTGCAGTGGGAACATCACCAGAGTGGGATGGGATTGTCTCCATCTCTGTTCTCAGCCACGCTCAGGTTTGTTGCATGGTGGGTGTTTTAATGGGAAACCTTCCCTAAAAACCCTGCCTGGCTGCAGCTCAACCCAGCCCTTACCCCACACTCTCATATAGCTTTGCTCTGTTCCTAATTGCCAGAAAAAAGCCAAGCCCCACCTGCTTCCTACCACCCACAGGCAGCCCACCAGGCCCACTCCTCCACTTTCCAGGTTTAAACTCTCCTCTTATTGCTGCTCTCTCTGTAAGACATTTCCAAAGTGCCTGACAAAAATAAAATACTCAAAAACCTCCCTGAAGCAGAAGCCTGCAGCCCTCAGGGCATGAAGGATCTCTGTTGCTTCAGAACTTCTCCACCTCTCTGGGTACCTCCTGGCACCAAGAGATGGAGGGGGCAAGAAAGGCCCCAAAACTCCTTAAAATGTGAGTAATTTTTCCTCCTTTAAACCCCTCCGTGGGTCTCTCATCAGCACAAGGAAATGCATCTGCGTTCCTCTTTTACTGCTCACTGCTATTTGGTGATTAAAAAACGGGGCAGCTGGGGCCACTCATTCTTGACCTGGAGGAAAGCAGGAGGCTTATAAAAACTCTGAGTGCTGCAAGAATTATGAGGTAATTAAAAAAAATCAGGCCAGAGCTGGGACCACGTCAATAAAAGCAGGAGGAACTGATGTCAGCCCCATGCAGGATGTGGGGACTGATGCCTCTGCTCTCTGCTCCTGAGCCCCTGGTGGTCCTGATGCCTCATGGTTCCCACTGGCAGGGATTTGGGAATTCAGGACACAGAATCTGTTCTGTGTGAGGCTGGGTGGGCTCTTATTTCCTTGGTGCATTCACCTGACTTGAATCCCTCTCACAAATGTAAATCCTGTGTGAGACTCAGCAGTGGATGTGTTATCAAAGCAAGATGAAGAGATACCAAAAAAGCAAAGATTAATATTTAAAGATATGAGGATGGGAGCCAAATCACCACATTGGGGGTTAAGAGGCCTGGTTTTAAGGGGGAAGCATATTTTTCTGGGAACAGGGTCATCAGGATTAAACCAGGGGGAAAAAAAATGGGTTTTGTTTATCTAGAATTTATCTAACCCAATGTAAACCAAGACTCAGCTTGGGTTTCCTGACCTGACAAGAAAAAGGACAGAGGAACCATCAGGAATTAACATGCAGTGCCTTTCCATTCCTCATTGCAATGATCTGATTTGGTCTTTCCAAAACTGGAACTGAAGTGCTCAGATGGGGCTGCTCAGCACTGCCAGGCTGGGTTTGGAACATTCCTCTGGGGTGTGAATGATTTCTCATACTCACAACAGGGAGTGAAGCCTATTCTGTGCTTCCTCTGGGAAATCCCAGAGAGCCATCACCGGGCTCTTAGGCTGTGGTGAGAGCATTTGTGACATCCACTGACAAAGTTTAATACAGGAGGAGGCAAAACCAGTCTGGTTGTGTTCACAAAGCTCCTGTTCAGCAGCTTTACTTAGCATTGGTCATTTATTTACCTGTCTGCTGGAGTGCTGGCTGGATTAGAGTGATGCCAGCTGCTCCTTCAGGACTTGGGATAAAACCCAGGGCTGTCCCAAATGTCCAGAGAGGGTCCTGGGCTACAGCAAAAGCTGCCTTGGGTTTGGGCTTGGCTTTTCCCTCCTGGCTGTTCATCTCCACCTCCAAAGAGAAGGAAGCAGATGCACTTCATGTGCAGTGGAGTTCCACAAGCCACAGAGGCCAGCAGGGATCGTGTGGCAATGAGCTGGTTGCTGTGGCTGGCAGCTCCTGGGGCCTCTCACACCGTTGTTCTGGGAAGCAAAAGTCAGTGCCTTCTGTGATAAAACCACACCAGGGAGAGCAGAGCTTTGGTGTTTGACTGCAAAGTGGCCAAATCCAGCTGGTGAAGCTGAAGCTGAGAGCAGCTCGATGGACCCAGTGGTTCCAGTTTCCAGGTGTTTGAAGGGACAGGGTTTGGGATGCACGGAGTGTGCGTCACCGTGGTGCCAGGCTGCTCTCCCTGCAGCTGGCTCCACATTTTTGTGAAACCACTCATTTTGTGTGGTTTTGGTGTTTTAGCCAAAAGCATTTGACTGGCTTGAGCTTGGCCCATCCCTGGAAGTGCTCAGAGGCAGGTTGAACAGGGACTGGAGCAAGAAGGTCTCCCTGCCCATGGCTGGGGCTAGAATGAGTTGTCTTTAAGGTCCCTCCCAACACAAACCATCCTGGGATTTTATGGTCAGTATTTGGAGCTGGAGGTGGAGATTCACGTGACAGCTGAGTAGGGAAAGATGCTGGGGACACAGTGGGGGAAGCATCTCAACCTCCCAGCTGGGTCCTTGCTGCTTTTGTGAGCAGGCCCTGACAAACACCACCCTGGGGCTCGGGGCTCAAACAGACAAATGTACAAGCCACAGCCAGGGTTCCATAAATGTTGTGTGGAAAGAACTGGAGCTCTCCCTGCAGAAAGTGAGCAATCAGAGCACTGTGACCCCTCTGCCAGCCTGGCTACAATTCATAGGGAGATAAAATCCTTTTGTGGGTGGATGGCTGGGATGGAGGGTATGCACAGCATAGCCCTGATCCTGGGAGCACCCATCCAGGCCAAAAAGGGACCATGCAGCCTCTGTTGAGGTGTGGAAATGCCCCGTGGGTGGGAGCTGGCATCTCCTGAGCTTGGCACGATAGCCCTGGCTGGGGCACCCTCACTCTGCAGGGGCCATACAAGCACCAGGCCCTTCCCCAGGCCAGCTTTGCCCTCTGCAGCTTTTAGAGCAGCTCCTCTGCTTTCCTGCTTGCTCCAGTGATGTTTCCTGGCTTTTCCCTCCCTGTAAAACAGGAATACACAAACCCAGGCTGGTGCTAATGGGACGTGTCTGGGAGCTGGAAGGGAATGTCCCTCGCTGGGAGACTTTGCTGCCTCTGCTGCAGAGCAAACCCTTCCCCCTGTCCTCACCAGCTCAGCATGGATTCCCCATCACAGGAAAACTGGGATTTGCATGGGGTCCCAGCAAGCAGGGGACAAGCTGGGGAGCTTCCCCCTGGGTTTTGCCCTTGTTGCACACCAAAGGCACCGTGTCTGAGCTATGCACATGTTCCACCAGGTTGTTTTTGAGATAAATCTCCCAAGCCCTTTTGCAGTAGGATTTGGCTCCATCCATTTTCAGAGATGGGGAAATGAAGGCACAAGGCACAAGTTAGGGAAAGGGCAGGGGAAGGAGGAGAAGGGAGTTTCTCCTATGCCCCCAGTATCCCTGATCCTGTCCCACTTGTCCATGAGGCTCTCCCTTCCTGGCCAGAGATGACAGGGCACACACTCAGCTCTCTGATCTGCTGCCCTGTCTGGCTCCCCTGGTGCCAGCTCCAGATCAAACACGAGGAAGCCAAAGATCCGGGCTGGCACCCCTCCCCTGGAAGCAGATAGCAAATATCTGCCAAGGCTCACAGCTGGAAAGGCAGCAGACGTGCTGGAGAGGAAGGATTTGTCTCTGGGGGGACAGCCCCTCACTCTCCTCCTCTTCCAGAAGATGGGTAGGTGCCCATCCCTATTGAGTTCAGATTTGGGGTAACTCCAGGTGTGACATCTCCACTAAGCTAAGCCAGATCTGCTGAAGCTCCCAGGTCACCCCCCAGGTTGGCCCTTGGCTGCCAAAATCCAGTGCAGCAAGTCCTGGGAGCCTCTCCAAAGAGCAGCTGCCTCCTCCTGGAGCAGCACATGGGAGGTTTTTGGGAGCAACCTCCTGCCACCCACGTGTCCCCATCCCACAGTCCTGCAGGACACAGACCTGGGTGTTAAATGCCAGCAGTGCTCAGCTGTTCTCCCAGCCCTAGCAGGAATTAAAGCCCTGCCTTTACCAGCCCTAGCAAGCACATTCCCATCCCCACAGAGCCCCTCACGTGTCCCTGCAAGCACTGCCCAGCAAAACCCTTCTGGGGCAGCCAGCAGAGAAGGGAAGGTTTCCCCTGTCAATTGTCCCATAATAATTCCTGTCTTCATTAATGCATTTTCCCTGTTTGGGACCCATCTGGAAGCCAAGCTGTGACTTTGTCCTTGAGAGAATCTCAAGTTTTTGCCTGTTTTCAGGGTCGTTATACAAAATAAGGCCTTAATGAGAATTGCATGGGGAAGAAAAGGAGCCTCACTGCTTTGTTTCCTGAATATTTTCATCCCAGCTGGTGGTATCAGGTTGGTGGGTGTGGGGTTTTCCCCCTTTTATGAATGAACATAATACTTTTGCAGAAAAGGAGGTGTGAGTTTGGATGTTTTCATCCTTGGATTTTAGTGATCATTAATAAAGCCTGCAGTGCTTTCTGTAAGCACGAGCCAAAGATTTGGGATGTAACAGCTTCCTAGTGGAAAAGGGGATTTTTTCCAAACCATAAGGTTTTGAAAAGATGACACCTTGATCCTGATAAATTCTTTTCACTTTATTTCCAGCTTTTTGTCTTGCTCTTGTAAAAAAACTTGCCAGGTATATATTTAGATATATATTTATCATAGAGATGCCTGCTTTAAAACAAATTGTTAGTTAATTAAATGAAATATTTCTGCCTGGCTAAGAGAGGAAAAGTGCAGCTATTTGTCACTGGAAAGGATTTTGCTGTGAGCTCCTCTTGAAGCCAGGCTGTGCCCAAATCAGGTGAGCATGTGAGATTTGCCACAAGCCCCTGGTGACCCCAAGCCTGGGCAGTGCAGGAGGTGGGGGCACCCAGGGAGGGGCAGGAGGCAGATTCTGCCTCGGGGGAGCCTCATCTCTACCTTGAGCAGTCTCATCTCTACCTTGGCATGAATCCCAGCTGATTTCCCAGCCTGAGCTGTCCAGCCACTCCTATGGGATTATAAACAGGAACTTTTAAAGGCTGTATGTGGGGTTTGTGGCTTCCTTTCCCTCTCTCTGTCTCCAAAGTCCACGATTCTTAATAAATCATCCTCTAGCCTGAGCTGAGTCTTGCTGTTTTAAGTTTAACTAGATTATTTTTTTGCTGATAAGCCAGACTTTGAATTCTTCCCAAGATCACGGGTTGGGGCCTGTAATATCATGGAGGAGAGACTGCTCATGGTGATCTATCACACACAGGGGGAGCAGCACCAAGCTCTCAGCTTTCCCTTAGATCAGCACTTAAAGGCACAGCACTTGTATCTCATGGAGCTGCTGGGAGGGAAGAGTCAGGGCTCCCACCAGATGCAGGGAAAAAGGACTGGGATGACAGGAAAACGTTGTATTATACATCTATTTATTGTACTGCAACAGTGCCAACAACTTCCTAAGGCTTTGATCCTGACTTCACTCCAAATTTCTCCTTTTCCATCTGAACAGACCCAAATCCACCCAAGGGTGGGATGGAAGTGGAGCAAAGCATTGAGAGAACCTGCTACACCCTCTTGTTGTTTCCCTCATTCTTCTTTGCCACCACCCTGACACCATATAAATTTATTTTCCTTGGCAACTCCAGGCAAATGTGTCACGTTTTTGGATCCATCATGATCCCATCCTTGTTCTCCCAGCCAGTGCCTGAGCTCCTCTCCCAGTACCACTGTTGACTTTGGCCTTCTCCTCAGAGCCCAGAGCAGCTCCCATCACATCCCACAGAGGTGTCCAAGTTGTGTTCCTGTAGGATTAACTCTGTAGGACCAACATGGCCCAGCTCAGCCTTGCACCAGGGGCAGGACCAGCCCTGCTCTGGGCAGAGCAGCTCCCTGAGGGGCTTTACTGGCATGAGGTGGGAGGTGGAGGAGTTTTCTTGTTTCATGTCATGTGCTCAGAGCCTGTGGAAAGAATGGATTAATCAGAATTAAAGGTATTCCTGATGAGAGCAGCCAGGCTGAACGGTCAGGATCCATGAGGCATGTGCGTGGTTGGGGTTTCCAGCCCCATTCCCCCTCTGCTAATGCCTGATACTGGGCAGCCCAGTCCCTTCCAGCCCAGCCTGACTCATTCTCCCAGTTTAGCCAAACAAACCCCATCCCTGCAGGCCCAGCATCCCCCCAGGCCTGGATGGGCATGGCACATATTTTATCTCACTTGGCCCAGCAGGACACGGATTCCTGCAGTTCTGGGGTGGGCAGGCAGCTCCCTGTGTCACACACATCAGTCAGTTTGTTGTGCTGGGAAATCTGTGCTGCTGCCCAGCTGGGGGCTGGAGATCAGCCAGGGGCTCTGTGGGAAGGCAAGATGGAAGACATGGTGAAGCTGTGTCCTCATGGGAATTTGTCTTGCTTTCACCTTTTTATTTTTGTTGGTTTTTTTGTTGTTTTTTTTTTTTTTTTTTTGGGGGGTTTTTTTTTTTTTTTTTTTTGGGGGGTTTTTTTTTTTTTTTTTTTTGGTTTTTTGGGGGGTTTTTTTTGTTTTTTTGGTTTTTTGTTTTTCTGCAGCTCAGGAAGGCCAGTGGCTGTGAGCTGGAGGCATCTGTCCTGTCCATGCTGCCACCAGCACGTGCAGCCCCAACACCTTCCCCTCGGAGACTTTTGCAGGAGATGAGTTTGGCTGGCAAAGGCTGGGCCCAGCTCAGCTGTGGGCTGTGCTCCTCTCCAGTGAATCACACTGCAGGGACACTGGCAGCATCCTCTGTGGGATCTGGGGGGTCCTGGGTTCCCTCCCCGCTCTCCTCACTGCAGCCATCACTCCGTGATCGAATTCCCAAGGTGAATCCCCCGAGGAGGGGGAGAGCTTCACCACGGATCTGCTGATGGATGTGTGTTTTCCTTGGCCCTCTCTGCCTCGTGGCTGCTGGATAGTTATCTGAGTGATGAATTCATGTGCACAGGGACCCCTGAATGGTGGGGCAGAGGGAAAGCATCTATTAGAGCTGCTCGGCCTGAGGGAGAAGGAATAACAACGAGGACAGGGGTGGTGGCTGCACATCAAAGCTGTGTCTCCACTTTCCAAGCCCTTATTTTTCCTAGCCTATCTCCTAGATTTCATCTGGCCATGGTGAAAGCAGGCACAAGCCAGTGGTGTGGTGTGTTAGAGGCTCTGCAGGGAGAGACAGAGTTTTTGGATTCCAGCTGTGCTGGGCATGTTCCTTTCCTCATGCCTGCCCTGCCAGGGCTGATTTTCACATGGGATGGGGAGCCCTGCTCTTCCATGGCAATCCTGCAGCTCCAGGCCACTGTGCTGCCACAGGGGGATGTGGCTGGGGACATCAGTGTCACAGCTTGGATCACACACAGAGCCCTGGTGTGAAACCCCCTGGCTGCTCCAGCCCTGCTGCCAGGCTGCTCCACATCCTTGAGCCTGCTGAGCTCTCAGGTTCCAGCAGCAGGGAGAGAGCTGAGCCCTGAGCCCTCAGCTCAGCCCCTCCTTGTCCTGTGCATGTGCAGGGTGGGGTGCTCTTGAGGGCTTGCACAGATGAGGATCCTTCTGTCCCTAAACCACCTGGGACACGCTGCCTGCTTGGAGCTGGGAGCCTTTCTCAAGGCTGAGTGCTCCAGCAGGAACCTGAGGTTCACCGAGTGGGACCATGGGCTTTACATGCCCTGTAAGGAGGTGCAGGCAGGGATCTCTGTGACAGCTGAAACCCAAATACCCCTTAGGAGCAGCAGGATGGCTTGGAATTGGATTTATTTCAGGAAATTGATAACACGTCTCTGATGGAGAGAGGGATGGAACAAATGCAGGACAGGGATGCAGGGCCAAGCACTCCTGGGATGTTAGGAAGGTGCAGCTAAGTGTGGAGAGTTGCTTGGAAAGAGATCTGGACCCTGTTTCTGTGCTATATTGCTCTGAAAACAAGCCCCTTTATTTTCTTCCTGAATGCTGGGTCTGAAAGTGAAACCACTATCCCAAGAGGTCTGACAGAGGAGTTGTGAGGAGCAGCCTCTTGCCTTGGTTTCTCTGAGCTGTGTCCCCAGGGCAGGCTGTGTGACAGCCAGGTCTGTCAGAGAAAGCAAAACTTCCATCACCTCACCCCCCTGGAGTGCCAAATCACAGGGCTGCCTTCAGAAAGCTCAGCAGATCCCCCTGGACCTCCTGGACACCATCTAGGTGGCAAAGCAGTAGGGAAAAAAGCAGGGAAATGGGTTAAATTTCTTCTTCCCCACAATCTCAAAGCACTCATGACGGGACCTTTTGCCAGCATTGTGCAATGCTGGCTCACGTTTTGCTTGAACTTTAGTCCTGCTTTAATCCATGCCACAGTAACCTCCAGGGAAAGGAATGTTGCTGATTCCTGACTTCAACTGTGATCAAAACCTTTCAGCTCCTTTGCAAGCCATTGTTGTGTGTCCTGTCAGCGCTGTCCCCAGGGCAGGAGCAGCTTTGTACCTGCATCAGGAGTGTTCTTCCACCAGAGCCAACACTTCTCCAGCCCTGGAAAGTGATCCCGCAGATGCCTTGGAAAATCAGCATTGTCCTCGTGACTTCCAGTGCCCAAAAACAACAATGAAGTCTCAGATGTTTGTTTGTTTGCTTGTTTTGGCAAGAGGAAAAAGGGCCAAATTTAAGTTTAGGGAAATGCATCATGCATCCTTCATCTGGCATTGTGGCTCTGGCTGGGAACGCCATTCCCACTTCCTTCCCTTATCAGTTAATGAGGTGATAAGTGCAAGAAAGGCACTTGGACAGCAAAAAGCACCGGCCACGGATCAGGCACTACCACTGCAGTGATCAGAGCCTGACCCCTGGGCCAGCCAGCTCCAGGAATCACCAATCTTAGGAGGATCCATGTACTCACCCAGCTCATCCAGGTGGGAGGTGCAAGGTCTGGTTTGGGGGATTCTTCCAGATAATTTGGCTCATGACTCCGTTCTCTCAAGGCAGGAGCTGGAGGACAGTGTGAGCCCAGAACAGGCAGGGGTGGAAGCCTTCCACTTGTTGGAATCCAGGGCACAGAGAATGTCTCTCTAGCTGTTTTAGGAAGCCCTGACCCTCAGCAGAACTCTGCTTTTAACCTTCGTCCTTGGAAAAAATTACCAGGGCTTTGGGATAAGTTAGAGCACACAGGTAGTGATATGTAGTAGTAGTGGTTTATCCCAGGGTGAAGAATTTAGTGTTTTAGGAATTTAATATGAGAGTGAATAGGAGACAAGATGGAAGATTTTGGGTGTTGTCCCTTCTTCCTTCTTGTCACTCTTCAGCTCCATTTTCTGTAGCACTGGTGGCACAAAGTTATTGGTGAGAGAAAGCAGCAGTGTGGAAGTGACGTGAATGGATCAGTAGAAGTTATTGGTAGAAAAGTAAAAACAAAGTAGGTGTTAGAAAGTGATTGGGTTAAAGAGCTTTAAAAGGCCTTGGTTTGGGTGTTTGGGGCCCATTTTGTGCCTTGGTTTGGGTGTTTGGGTCCATTTTGTGCCTTGGTTTGGGTGTTTGGGGCCCATTTTGTGCCTTGGTTTGGGTGTTTGGGTCCATTTTGTGCCTTGGTTTGGGTGTTTGGGGCCCATTTTGTGCCTTGGNTCCGTGTGAGAAAGCAAGGCTGAAGAACGAGATTCCACCAAGGTACTTCTTCACAAAAACTAGGAGCAGGCCAGAAGGACAGCAAACCCTCCAGAGGTGAAAACATCTCGGTGGCATCCCCATGAGCTGCTGGACCACAGGAGATGGAAATCCGAGGAAGATGGGGAGCAGGAGAGAAGAAAGCAAAGGGGTTCATGCAGGCAAGGAGGGTGCAGCTGTGCTGTCCGGATTTCAGTCATCCCTGGATTTCAGACCCCCTTTCCAGGAAAGGCCAGCTCCCACCCAGCCTTCCAAGGGCACTTTTTGTAGGCAGTGGTGACAAGCTGTGTGTAACAATCTCAGCTGGCTCCCTCCTGGAAGCAGCCTTTGCTGTCCCACCCTCCCACCACTCCAGAGCATCCTCCAGGGATGTCTCCAGCCCTGCCAGTTCTTCCAGGACCTCTCAAGATGATCTGTTTCACATGAGCCCAGTTGCCTGCACTCCATCATCCATCCCAGCTGGAGAGGGACAATTTGGCAGGAGGAAAGCGATGCCAGGTGCTGGAATTGGGCTCTGGTTGGGGTTTTTTCTCCCTTAGTTGTTTGGGGTTTTTGTTCAAATCCAATTTATGAACATCACAGGGTCAAGCCAATCTCCATGTGCTCATGGGCAGTAAAGTTTGGTTTGCATTTAAGAGGAAGGGTTTGCAAGGGGACAAGGAAGGCAAATGCTGTATTAAGGACCTCAATTTACCTGTCAGTACAGCTCTGGGTGTGCATCCAGATCCCTGCCCCAAGAGAACCCCTGAGGGGTGAAAACATTTATTTCTCCATCTCCAAACCCACATTTTTTAAGCTCTTTTAAGGCATTTGCTGATGAGGCAAAGTCATTTAAATAATGCAGATTATCTAAAGACTTTCCCAAACTCGCCTGCAGTTGGAGAAACTGTGATTTGTATGATCTTGGATCCTACAGGTGTCCTTCAAAAATGGGAAGGGAAGGGAAGGGAAGGGAAGGGAAGGGAAGGGAAATTTGATCTAATAAATCCCCAAGGATTGAGTATTGGTGGATTTACTTATCCAAATCCTGTGTCTGTGTGCTCCAGGTTAAACCAGGGTGTCCATGTTCTGCAGGCTTGCAGAAAAGTGGGAATTCAGCCTGGAGGAAAGAACCTACACAAACAAAAGCAGAAAACACCCAAATCCTACAATCCCTCTGTGTATATCTGAATTAAGGCATGCATCCCCTTCCTCCCTGGCCCAGGAAGGACCACACTGCATCCCTTGTTCATCACCCATCAGCGTGTGGCACCACCGTCCTGCCCGAGGCTGGGCATGGCCATTGTGGGCCACACAATGGGGATGGAGAATGAATGGAAAATGATCTCCTGTGTTGAGCTGACAACCAGCTCTCTGTTCCCCAGGCAAGTTCCCAGCTCCTGGGTGAAGGGAGCATTCCCACCCCAGGAAATCCCTGCTTTGATCTTCCTAGCACTGCATTGCTGCTCCTTACAGCTCCTGGATAATTCAGAACTTTAAAAAACAGAGAAGAGAAGGAAAATATTATTTTACAACCTTATTTACTGGTGGTTCTTGAGAGTCCCCCACAAAATCTGCTTGAAGGAGCATGGCAAGGGAACAGAGAGGAGGAAGAGCCTTCTGGAACAGCCAGGCTGTTGGATGATACTCAAGGAGCTTTGTACTTTCCTTAAACCATCTCAGCCTCTTCTTAGAATGGTGAGGGCAGAAATTCATCCAGGATGTGTAGAGGACACTGGGATTTAGCATTTTCTGTGCCACTTTTTGCATGTTCCAGAACCAAAGAAGCCCAGAATGGTTTGGGTTGGAAGGAGCCTCAACACTCATCCCATTCCTGCCAAGGGCAGGGACACCTTCCCCTAGACCAGGAAGCTCCAAGCCTGGTCCAACCTGGCCTTGAACACTGCAGGAAACAGGATATTAGCTGAGCAATAAAAGGGGTTTGGGGACTGTACAAGACCATGGACTGTGTATGACCATGGGAGTCCAGGATGAGGTTTTTCCTCGCTGATGCCATCCCAGAATTGTTACAGATTCCATCCCCTCCTCGCCCAGCCTGCAAACCCTGTCTGCTGCCTCTGTGATGCATCCCATGGTAATGCGGAGCAGGGAGCAACTGTGGGAAAGGAGCTGTAAAGAAAATATTCTGGCCTATTTCTCTGCAAAAGTGCCAGGAGGAAGGGGCTGAGATGAGCGAGATCCAAGTTCTCTTCCACCCAGCCCCTCCAAGGGTCCCACGGCCTCACCAACCAAATTCCAGTTTGGACAGTGGTGCACTCTGGCTGAATGGGGGGACTCTGGTTTGGGGAAAGTGAAGGCAGGACAGGATTTTTGCATGACAACTTTATGTCAACTGCCAAACCCATTTTCTCAAGTTTTCTATTTACTTTTTAACATACTTTTGAGGGATGGCCAAACTTAGAAAACTTTAGCCCGAAAGGAATTGTATCCAAAGAATTTATGAGCAACTTAAAAAGAGAAGGCAGTGAGAAGAAACTGAAAGCCAGATGTAAGTGCAGTTTTAGATGGCTTTTAGTTTAGTTTCAGATTTTTTAGGGGCTCTGACAGGGAACTGTTGGATTTTTGCAATCGGTCTGTAATCGGGTATTGAGGCAACTGTGAACTTTTGATCACTTATTTCTTGGTCTTCTGCCCACATGCAAAAGGGAGTATCTGACCATCTCTTTAACCTCTTGCTTTTAGATGCTGAGATGGGGAAGAGAACAGCAGGAATCAGCAGAAATGCTGTGAAGACGAGGATTCAGGAGCTGTGAAACACCCCAAGCAGCACAGAGACCTGCCCTGCTTGGATACACCCCTGGGGAAGGAGCTGCAAAGAAAGCAATTATGCAAATTAAACAGGTCAGCAAGGCCTCATGTGTTATTTCCTTCATTACCCTCACACTCAGGCATGAAATGGTCTGGGAACAGCAGCAGACCTTGGCTGATCCTTGGAGGATCAGGAGAGTGGGGAGTTGAGGAGGAAAGCTCCTCTGTTCACAACAGGGACAAGTAGCTTTGGATGGGGACAAAACAACCCCCCCTGGAACAGGAGTGAGCTCCTGGAGTTCCTGCAACACCAGTGAGGGCTCCTCCAGCAAGGACATCCTGGCTGAACCTCTGTCCTCCAGGGTGGGTGAGGGATGAGGCTGAGAGATGCTCAAGGCTCAGGATTTCCCCGTTATGAAGAGGGGCTCAGATCTTCTTAAATTGGCACCAGTTTTTAGGGGGAAAGCAGAAACAGCACTAGAATGGAGCCCAAGGGTTAAATAGAAAATCTCAGCTAAACCAGGACAGAGGAGACTTGCACAGCTTCTGTGGAAAATGATAAGGGATAATTAGGACAGGGCAAGGACATCAGCATCCTCTGCTACTCCTTTTCCTCTTCTTTGAAGAAAGGCAGAATCACAGAATCACAGCATGGTTTGGGTTGAAAGGGACTGGAAACTCACCCAACCCCCTGCCATGGCAGGGACACCTTCCACTGTCCCAGGTGGCTCCAAGCCCTGTCCAGCCTGGCCTTGGACACTGCCAGGGATCCAGGGGCAGCCACAGCTGCTCTGGGCACCCTGACAGCCAAGAATTCCTTCCCAATATCCCCTCCATCCCTGCCCTCTGGCAAAACCCATCAGTCCATGCTGACACCTCAGCTCATGTGGAGGTGTTGGTGCCCAAGCTGGGCAGAGCAGCCTCCTCCTCCTCCTCCTCCTCCCTCCCCTGCTCTGTGCCCCGTCAGCATCAGGGCCTGGTGCTCTCCAGTGTGTTCAACTCCACGCTGTGTTCTGCCAGAGACTGTTATTAAGAAATAAGGCTCTGCCTTTTCATCATTCCTCCGAGCGTCTGTCTGATGTCATTCTGTCTGGCAACCGAGCCATCAAGAAAAGGCTCCCCTGGGAGAAATTTCTCAAACAAACAGCCAGCAAGAAAAAAAATAATAACCCATTAAACATAATAAAATGCAAAACTCACAGCATCTTCCTGACAGATGATCAGGCAGCGTAACCCTGACTCCAAGCACAGAAAGGTGCCTCCCACCCTAGCCCAGGGCAGGGATTGCTCTGGGCTTACCTGGCTGATTATCCTTAATTGAAGCTGTTGCAGAGGCTGAGATCATGAGGTTCAAGTCCAGGAAGGAATTTGGGCCAGCAACACCTGCTGCCATCAGTCCCACCTGCAGAGCCTTCCTGTGTTCCACCAGCACACCGGGACCTGCAGCTCAAGCAGGTTTAGCTCTTCATGGCTTTTAGCAGTTGGGGTTTTTTTGGTTGGTTTTTTTTTTTCCCATTGTATGAGGCATTTGTGTGCCTGCAAAGCAAACCTTGGCTCTGCTCCTCCATATCCATTAATTCCTGCGGGTTGCAGGGTGACAAACACCCACTGCCAGCTGTGAGCCCCTGGGATGTGTGTAGGCTTCGAGTTCTGGCAGCTCTGATCTTGATCCAGAGACCTGCTCACTGAAATAGGTAAGACCGAAGGAAGTTCATGCAACCCCATGCACAACTTCAGCCCCCAAACTGGGCAAAGAGCCCCCTAAGTGCCTTATTTTCAAAATAAAACCAACCAAACAGTGACGTGACTCTGGATTTGGACAAAAAAGTTAGGAAGAATGGGGTTTAATCATAGAACCATGGAATCACAGAAGGGTGTGGGTTGGAAGGGACCTTAAAGACCATGTAGGGCAGCCCCCTGCCATGGGCAGGGACACTTTAATCGATGGGAGCAGTGTTGGAAGAGGGGCTGGAGGCAAGGGAGTGTATTGCACTGATGAAAAGCCGCCCATCTTAGCTGGATCCCAGCTGGATAATCTTGGATCCATTCCTCACACATCTGTAGCTGCTGATCCTCCTTTCCAAGCTGCTTCTCCTCAGAGCCCTTCACAGAGGTCATTCCTCTTTGCAAGCCTCGTTTCCTCTTGCCTTGCAAACATCTCTGCCATTTTCTTCCCTCCTGCTGGGAGGTTTCAGGGCCTTCAGCAGAGCCCCTCTTCATTTTTCCTGGTGAAACCACCTGCTCTTCACTCAGCTTTCCTGGGAACCTCCCCACCAGCAGCTCCATTGTATAAAACAAGTCCATTTTCATCACCAGGACCCAGAGCTGAGAGCAGGATTTGCTCCTGCTGACAGCCTGAGGCTGGGACAAGCAACCCACAGCCCCAAGATGAGGTGTTGGTGGTTTCTTTGTGGTTTCACAGGGTCAGTGCTACAAGGCTGAAATGAAATCCAGTGCTGGAGCTTCCCAAGGAGCAGCTCCAACAAATCTGGGAGAGGGTGTTGGGAAGTACATCCACCCTAATGAAATGTAGCAGGATTGGACCCTGCTCCCTGCAGGATCTCAGCCCTGGGCCGGGTCTGTCATGGTGGAGTCTCATGGCTTTGGGTAGTTGTCCTGGATTGTAAAAATAAAATATTCTATTTGCCATCTGATAAAGATGGGGTTGTTATCTGGGCAGGTTTCCCTTATCTCTTCACAAACAATACCTCCCCTGGGAAGACATTTTTTGTTAATGGGCCATTAAGTGCCTCCACATGACTGATAAGATTACATTATTCCCATTGTGAGGTGCTCTGCCCAGGGGGAGGGGGCCAAGCATTTCTACTGGGATAAAAAGAGACACTTTTAGAAACGAAGACAGCCTGGATTCTCCACTGGATCTCCAGAGGAAAACCAGACCCATCTGCCTACACTCTTCTCTGCTGGACTGTTGTTTTGACAGAGCCGTGGCTCCCACTCTAAGAGAACTGCAGCCACTGCTCAACTGGACTGTTATCCACACCCTGCCCCAGGGTGGCAGGTCATATCTTGACTCTGTCAAGGTTTTTGTTTGTTTGTTTGTTTGTTTCTTTTATTGTTTGCTGGTACTAGTACCTTTGTTTCCTTTAGTTTTTTCCTAGTAAAAACTGTTATTCCTATCCCCATATTTTTTTGCCTGAGAGCGTTTTAATTTCAAAAAAATTGTGGTGATTTGGAGGGAGGGGGTTTGTTTTTTTTTTTTCTTCCTTAGCAGACACCTGTCTTTTTAAACCAAGACAGTAGTGCAGCAATCTCAAGGCTCACATTCACTGGATTTTTTCCTAGGATGGGAAAACTTTTGGAAATTCCTAGGAAACGCCTCTTTTCTCCTGCTGCTCGAGGCCAGTTTCCTTCCTTGCAGATTGCAGTGAAAACAGCAATGTGCCAGTTAGAACAGCACAGCCTCTCCTGCTCTCCCAGCTATTTCCCAGGAGGTCGCTGCTTCCCTCCTTCCCAGGGCAGCACCCTGTGCTCCCTGACACCACCTCTTTCCTTTGCAGCAAGAGGGAAACTGAGGCACAAATCTGACCTTTTTAGGAGGAGGCCTTCTCCAGACCTTGGCATGATCTGAAGATACGGGGCAAACAGCCCTGCTTGCCAGGCAGGGATTTGAGTGTACTTCCATGTTTCAGCTTCCCCTTGAATAGAGATTTTTCCACTCTGGGATCCAACACAGATCTCCCTTTCCAGCTCTCTTAGGTCTGATCCTCACTCCCAAGCCCCCCAAAACCCAAAAAACTCTCTTTTGGGTCTCAGAGGGGCTGGTATCCCTCCCACTTATCTCGGGGGAGCTGTAAGGTTTTCCAATCATCTCTTAACAATAGGAAAGCAGCTTTTGTTCCCTCTCTTCCCCAAGCTTGGCAGGGAAGGTGGAATGTGGGTCATGGAGAGGTGCAGCCACCCTTCAGGCCAGCTTTCAGGGATGGGTTAGATAAAGGTGCAGGATTCCCAGTCAGGCCCACCCATCCCAGCCAGGCATTCCCTGGAGCAGGGCTGCAGGAACGGCTCACCTGGATAATGCCGTGTTCATCCCGGCTTGGGCAGGACTGCAGCGGGAGACTGCAGAGACAAAACCAGCTCAGCTCGCTGTGGGAGGAGCTGAAGCACAGGGGATGCCCAGGCTGTCCCAGCAGGAGGAGGAGGAACCAGCCCTGCTTTGGAGACCAGGTGTGGTTTTGCCTTGTGCCCTGTGAAGGGGCAGCAGGGATGTGGCAGGGCTGCTGCCCCAGCACAGGTTGGGAGGACATGTCAGGCTTGGGGTGAAACTTTCCAGGTGTTTTTCCATCAGCTTTTTACCCCCTTGGCTGGTCACCTACTGTCCATGGTGGCGATGGGACACCAGGGCAGAAGAGAGACAACCCCAACACCTTAATGGGCAGGAGATGGCACACAGGGAAGGAGGAGTCACAGACATGGGCAGGCTGGAGAAGATCCACATCTCTGGACACAGGGATGGATGGATGATGGATGGATGGATGGATGGATGGTGGATT
>VWZP01006617.1:926170-951121 GCA_013396995.1 Dicaeum eximium
GATAAACTCCCACTGCTACATATCACTGCCTGTGTGCTCTAACTCATCCCACAGTTTTGGTAATTTTTTCCCAGGGACAAAGGTTAAAAGCAGAGTTCTGCTGAGGGCCAGAGCCTCCTGAAACAGGCAGAGAGACATTCTCTGTGCCCTGGATTCCATTGTCCCTGCTGGTGGGACGTGCCAGCCGCTGCAGTTGTGCCCCAACAGCAGATGCTCTCCTGGTGCCATCGCTCCCAGAGGCCAGCTGGGATTCCAGGTAGGGATTTGCTGAAGAAGCTCACCCCTGTCTCCACCATCAGTTATGTCTGGGGCTTGTTCCTCATGGAATGTGTGACCTCAGAGGCAGCTCAGGACTGTGGAAGGAGTCAGGTCCATGTCCAGATGTCCACGGGGTCTGTGGGCGTTTAGGTTGCAGATTCCTTCCGGCCCCAACTCCCTTCCGGTCCCAACCCCGTTCCCTTTGGAACTCTCAGGAGATTTCTGTTGACTTCACCATGCTCCAAACACCAAAAATTCAACAAATGCAGCTGCTGTCACTGATTATCCCCAAATCTGCTGGCACAAAGCTCCTAAATAACCAGGGAGGCTGTCACCCCTGAAAATGCCACACCCTGTGGAGGGACCCTGCCCTCCCTCCTCTCCTTGGTGTGCAAACCTCCACCACCAACCCCAAGCATTGCTGGTGAGCAAATACCAATGGCCTCGGGCCTAACTTGGGTTCAGCTCACGACTGAAACAAAGGCAAACTCGCAAAATTCCGATCAGACCCTATCTGGGCTCTGAACTCCAACGCAGAGTTGTTTCCAGTAATTTGCCTTCCTGCAGACCATCCATGAGTCCTGGTCCAGAGCAAAGGGCTTGGCAGTGCTCCCAGAGCCCTTGAGCACCACGCTGTGTCTCATCCCGCTTTTCCTTCCCTGATGCAGCAGCAGTGGGAGCTCCCTGTGGCCCTGCTGCCGTTTGCCACCCCAGAGAGATCCATTCCTGTTCTGGAGGACACCTCCTGCACTCTGAGCTCCTCGTTTGGTCTTGCCAGGCTTTAACATTGAATTTTGGTGCTACTTGCTCGGACCTACAAGGTGTGGTGGAACGGGAGCAAGACTGTGAGCGTTCAAAAGCACAAGTGAAAGACTTTGGTGTCAGCTTTATGTCCTTGACCCCTGTGCCACCAGTGCACGCTGCCCCATGCCACCCGGAGCTCCTGGAGACAATAGCCCATTGAGCCACCAGCAGAGAGGGCTGTGCTGACATTCTGCAGTGTCACCAGGCCCCGAGCCACCCTTGGGAAGGCCTCACACAAAGTACAGCCTGTGCCCGTCGGCGCACCGACACATCGGGGGGCACCAGCAGCACAAAAAGGGGTTTATGGTGGTGGGGGACGGGCCTGCCTTTCTCAGGGTGCTGCACGTCATCAGCTTCTCGCTGCAAACAAAATGCCCTTTAAAAATAAAGCACAAGAGCTGAACTGGCTGTGCCTTGGGCCTGGATCCTGCCGGCCCCCCTTGCGTGGCCTTTCCAGGGCTGCCCTGCCCGTGCTGATAACCCCGGCTCGCGCTGGCCCGGCCCCGGGGAGAAGGGAATTAGCACTTCATATTTCTAACGTGCAAGGCGGGAGCAGAGGCTGCCAAAATTCCTCCTGCTCCTCACCAGCAACCCCAGTTGGGTTTTGTCTGAGCCCTTTTTCAGCATCACCCCCAAATCTCCTAACCCTAACCCTCCTCCTGGGACTGCTGGTAGCAGAATTTGGGTTGGGGCCAGGTAAAATGCTGAGGATAGCTCAGGTCACAACACAAACTCTCCTGGCCATGAAATTTGGGCAAAATTTCCACAAGCCCGGGCTCCTGCTGGGGTCTCCATCCTCCAGCATCATCCTTGGGGTCATGCAGGGGCCTCGTCCTGGGTTGTTGTTTGGTTGTGCTGGTTTTTTGTTCTTTAATACCACATTATTTTTATAGAAGCCTCTTTCCCAAACACGCCCTATAAAATCTTCAAGCAATGTCCCCCCTCTCTGCCCCTTCTTCCCCAAGTAAATATTTTTAGCTCTCATAAACACAAGCCATTAAGCACTCAAGAGAGACAAAAGCAGAGTTCTGGGGAGGCACCACTGTAGGGGCGACTCACGGTTCCCTTGTTAAAGCACAACCCAAAATTACCCCCTTATGAGGGGGTCCCTGCACTTCCAGAGGTTCCACACCTCCAGAGGCTCAGCTCTTCTGGCTGGCCCCCCTGGGGTGTGTTTAGGATCCACCAAATGCTCAACCCAGTTCCTGCTCTCCTTTTTGGGGAGATGGGAGGAGGCAAAGCTCTGCAAAGCAGGTGCTAAACTGGGATTTTTTCAAAGGAAAACCCGAAGGATGAGGCAGCCAAAGCTCAGGGGGTTGCAGCAATTCCCAAAATGTCAAAGAGCTTGGAAAATTCTCACCCCTAGCCTTAGGCCCCCAAGACTTTGCTGGACACCATGCAGGAGGTGCTGCGTGCAAGGATGCTTTGCTGTCTCTTGATCCTGGATTGTGTGATTTGATCACAGAATACCTGTGAAATAAACTCCAATAAATGTCCTAATTTAATGGAAAATTCATCCTTCTTTTCCACCCCCTAAAGTCAAAATGTTGAAATTTGGGGAAATCTGAGCAGCCTCATAAATTCTGTGTGTTCTGCTGGAAGCCAGCACCCTGACTTTATACAAATTGCACAAGGGACCACAAAGGAGATAAATAAATTCCCTGCAAGGATCACTCAGAGCAATGCAGAGAGAAATTCTGTCCTGGTCTTGGCGTCCAACCCGGGTTGTGCAATGAGCAGGAGGGCTGGGATTGCACTGATGCATGCAAGATGTCCTCAGGGAAGGGACATCCAGAAAAGGCTGGAGCAAGGCAGCAGTGCCAGGAAAGGACAGTGGGAAAGCTTTTGATGACAGCAGAGGTGACTCTGCTTGGTGCAAGAGTCCTTAAAAGAAGGAAAGAGGTGAGGATGTGGGTTTGGGACTAAAGTGGCTTTCACTGGATGTTTGGGGTGTGGAGTGTGGGGTTTAAGGGGGTCTTGCAGAGCTGGACCCACCAAGGCAAGGTTTAGGGACAAGGGCTGGGAAGGGGCTTAGCAGCACGGCTTAAATGGAGCAGGATCATAGCTGGGCTCCTGTCCAAGGTTCAGGGCAAGGCAGAACTCTGAAGTTTCCCAAGCTGCCCAAGCCTCCTGGGTCTGCAGCTTTGCAGCCTCCCAAGATCAGATTCCCATGATGGATTCTTAGTGGCAGGAACACAAATCTTCCCCAAAGGGCCCAAATCCCATCTGCTGCGCAGCCTCCCGGGCTATTTGTGATATTTAGATTTCTGAAGAAATCAGTGAACAAGGAGGAATTTCTCCCTGCTTTGATGCTCCTGTTTCCCTCCTCCCTGGGGAACAGCCCCTTGCCCTGCTCCCATGTAAGTCCAAGGTCAATCCATCTAAGTCCCCACAATCCACTGCTCAAAAAAGCCTCCTGCTGGGAAACCATCCTGTTGCCATCAGGTGCAATCAGACCTGCTTTCCTTCTGCATCAGGCATTTCTAGGATTTGTTAAGTTGGAATTTCCACTATTTAGAAAAATAAGGGGTTTTTGAGCTCTCCTAATCTCTCATCAGGAGGATCTCAATTTTTGCAAGTCTAGAAGGTTTTCATAATTGTTCCTTTCCTTTCTGCTTCTTTCTCACACCTTCACTTCCACCTTTATAGGGGAATAGTGTCAGCGTTGTGGGCTTTGCTTTCCAAAGGGAAAGGGATGCTGAGCACCTTCTCTAACCCAAGAGCCAAGCCCTCAAGCATCCTTCTCCATCTCATGGAGCCCTGAAACAGGAGAGGTCTCATCACCAACTGGTGTAAACAGGGGTGACATCGACTGGGAATGATATTCCTTTCCCTCCTTCACAATAAAATCCATCCATCCTGCTGCACTGTTCATTTTCCTCTCCCCTCTCCCTGTTTCCTGACCCATGGATTCAAACCCCTGGACCGTGGCTTAGGTTTGCTGTGCCTGCACCAAGGCAATGCTGGGCTCGGGAGGGGGAGAATGTCAGCTTGTCCTGAGTCACAAAAACCACACACATCCATTTTCCTGTCAAGTGGGCTTTAAACAAGCCCAATGTGAGTAAACAAGGGAGCACAGATTGCTGAGCCTGTACAAACACTGCTGCACACCGGGCTGTCCCCAGCAGATGTGAGTGGTCAGCAGGCAGGGACGGGCCAGAGGGTGAAGGGAGAGGTGCTGTGGCCTCTGGAGCTCGTCCCTTCCCATGGGTGGGGTGCAGCAGGCAGCAGCTCAGAGTGATGCCTTCTGGGCTACCTAAAAACAGAGGCCAGACAAAATTAAGAGAATAAAAAGCAGTTCTATTTATTGAAGGGGTTGCAGGTACATTTAGGGCAGAAAAGCCCCCCAAAAGCTACACTCAAAAAATGGATGACAGGTCATGGGTTTCACACTTTTATAAGTTTGGTCCATTTGCATATTGTGGGTGAATCTCTCAATTACAGCTTCAGCTAATGAAGTCATTTACCCCAAGTTTGCTCCCCCCAGCTCACTTTTGTTTCCATCTCTCAGGCCTGAGGCAGTGAGGGGTCCTTGATTCCAGGCCTGGAGAGGAATTGTTGTGTCTGCCCAAAATGGGGAAGCAGCAGCTCACACTGGATATGGAGTTTAGAGTTACACACGAAAGAATTGCAGGATTACAAACAGATGAAAAATATAAAAGCTAAAATCGTAAAGCATCAAGAGCATCCCCAAACCCACTCCCATGTGCCTTGTTTGGCTCCAATTCAGCCCAAAATGCAGCTCAAGTCCCCCGTGGGGTGTGCTGGGTGGAGATCACCTTGGTGGGGCGCGCTCTGGGCAGGCTCTGCTGGTCCTGGACATTTGTTATCCGCAGGGGCTGAGCTGAGGCACGTGTAGGAAAGCAGCCACAATCCTGGAATAATGTTATCTTAGCAAATGGCTTTGTTATGGTTGTCGGCTTCCTCGAGGAGCCTTTCTTAATCTGGAAAAGCAGCGGGCCCAATGCAGAGGGAAGTTTTTCATTATCGGCTCCGAGGAGTTTGGAGATGAGAGATTTGGGGGAAAGGCACAAATCCGCTGTTCTAGGAAAGAAAAATACAGGATTGCTCTCTGGTAAGATGTGAAAATGCCTTGGAAATACTGGCTGCATCCAGAGCAAGATATTGGCTCTATTTGTCTTGTATTGTTCTGTATTGTTACATATTGTATATGCTATGCATTGTATATTGCTTATATTGTACATTCTATAATATGATTTATTATTATAACAATAGCAAGCAGGAGTTGAACTTGATGATCCTTGTGGGTCACCATTCCCAACTCAGAAAATTCTTTACTTCTGTGATCATTGTGTTGCATTATTAGATATGATGATGACAATGATGACGATGATGACGATGATGACGATGATGACAACGATGATGATGATGATGATGATGATGATGATGACTATGATGATGATGATGATGTATCTCTAATGTGGTATTTCCAGCCTGCACACCACAGGCACAAACAGGACCTGCAGCCTGGCTAGGAATCAAGAATTTCTCAACATCACGGGGTTGCACCCACCAACTCAATATTTTTTTCCCATTTGGGAAAAATAACAGTGGATTTTTTTTTCATTTGTGCTGCAAGATCTCTTTTTTTTTAAGAGGCACCTGCAGAAACTGAAGGTGATGGGTCAAGAGAGGAGTTTTGCTCATCCCCTGCAGCTCAATGCTCTCCGATCCAGCAAAGTAATGTGATTTCTTGTAAATACAAGTTTTTCTAGTGAAAAATTCCTTACATGTCTTTTGCTCGTTATCCAAACTTGAGCTCTAACACAACTCCAACGGGTTTGGAATCTGTCCAGCAGGAGCAGCCATGTCTTGAGCAGGGATTGAGCCTCTGCAGCCTGGATTTGAGCAAGAGCTCAGGTTTAAATGTGGCTTCAGAGGTTGTTTGGCACAACACCCTACAGTCAGGGGAGAAGAGATATATATCTATACATACAGATAGATATAGCTATAAATATATCTATCTATATATATAGGGATATAGATATATATGTGAACCAATTTGGGGGAGAAAAAGTACAATGAGGAACACTAAAAGGAGAGTAAAAGGGCTGGAAATAGCAGCACACGGGATGCAGAACCAGAAGGTCCCATCCCAAGTGGGTTTCACCTTAATACAAGCAAATCTCACTGCTGCTCCATGAAGGATTTATCCCAAACATTTGGGCTCACTACCCAGAAAAAGGAGGATTTAAGGCCTTTTCCCAGACATCTGTGCTCGTATCTCTCCCAGTACACTGCTGGCATCCATCAGGGGAGCTCCACGTCCCCCTCCCGTCTGTCCCACATTTTCAGCCTCTCCACACCACAAGGGGAATGTTGTCTGGGTGTTTTTAATCTCCTTCCCGCTCCAGTTTTATCAGTTGGTTATTTATTTGGGTTTATTGCCTTCCTTGTTCGTTTTATCGTTTCGTTTACTCAGTCCCCCAGGCTGCTGAAATGAGGCACCGAAAAAGAAAATATAGGACAAATAATTGTTATTTGCATGTTCTCTGGAACAAGCCAAGACTCTCTGGGGAGAGGGTGGGATTTGCCTCTGTTTGTTTCCTCAGAGGCAATATTAAACAGAAAAACGTGGAGAGGTGGCTGGAAGAGTTAACCCTTCCCAGAGCTGCGTCTCTGCACCATGGAGAGAGGGCCAAGATCCCCCAGCAGCAGGATGGAGACAGAGGATGAACCAGAAACAGGTTCCCTGGTGCTTCTGGCTTCCCACCAAGCAGAAACAATGGAAAAACAAAAGGCAAGAGGAATCCTTGGCAGGGAGCAGAACAAAGCCCTGCAGTCTGGGCAAAGCCAAGGGCAGGGTTATTCTTTTCCCATATAAACACACACTTCCCATCCCAAAAAAAACATATATATACCCCCAATGGCATTGTTAGAAGTGAATCCCAGCTGGATCTGGTGAGGAATTTCCAGGCTGGGTGTGGAGGCGTGTGGCACGTGCCGGGCTGGGTGCCCAGCACCACCCCAGGGACCAAGGACCAGCCGTGCCTCCCCCGGGGGCAGCTCCAAGGGGAACATCTGGATGCCCCTCCCTTTGTACCAGTTGTGGGGCTTTGATTTTTCTTTACTAGGAGGAAACAAACCATTGACGCCTCGTGCAATGCACTAATTCTGGGAAACTTGGCTTTTTCAGACCCAAATAGGATCTGAAACAGGATCTGAAAACCAACACTTCCAGCAATCCTTTGGATGTGTTAAAAACAGGGAAGGAGGGAAGGGAAAGAGAAAGAGAAAGGGAAAGGGAAAGGGAAAGGGAAAGGGAAAGGGAAAGGGAAAGGGAAAGGGAAAGGGAAAGGGAAAGGAAGGAATTGTGGAGACTTGTTTATCCTGGAGACAGATTTTCTATAATGAAGAACAGCTTAATTGCTTTAAAATTCTGTGCTTCCCATATTCCTCAAGATGCCAGGTCCTTGCTCTTGAGGACATGGTCTAAGGACTGAAAGGAGATGTGCCATCAGATGTGTCATCACTTTTTACTTCCCCTCTCTTCCTCAAACACAGAAAAAAATTTAAATAGGACTGAGCCACAGGCTTCCTTTTCAAAAAACTACACACTTCAAACAGTTTGGTACACCCCAGAAAAGCACACTGTGAACAGCAGGAGAGGGATTTTCCTCTCCTCTCCCATCTCCTTCTGTCAGCCCCTCAGGGATGGAGTAGCACAGCAGGCACCAACTCACAGACGGGCTCTGGCTGCTCTGTGGAGATCCAGGGATGTGGAGCAGCCCAAACCACCAGGACTCAGGTGGGAAACCATCTGCTTTGCATTAGCATCTCCCTCTCGAGGTTTCTCCTGGTTTTATTCTTTCTCCTCATTTCCTTTTCTCTCTGCTCACTCTTTTTCTCTTTCCTTTGGGAGAAAGCAGCTCAGCCCAGGCTCTCCCTGTCTTTCAGTGTCCATTTTCCCCCATGTTTGTTTTTCCACCTAATATATCCTCGCCTCCAAAGTAAGTGCTGAAGCCCAGGGGTTAATGGGCAACTTGGGAAAATTCTAATCAAGGCCATTCCTTGCCATGATGATCCTGCATGACCCCAGGTTCGACCCCAAACCCCAGATCTCACCTCCTGAATCCTGCGGGTATCTGAAGATGGATGAAGAAGTGGCCTTTAGTCTCCCTAATTTCACGAAACATCTCGCATTGGGATATTGGTTTTTTATCCCCAAATTCCCTGAGATTCCTTAAGATGCCCAGATAGGCCATGCTTTGATAGACTCAGTCTACTCCTCATCATCCTGCTGCTTCTTTTGCTCCATCCCTGGTGTCCTTCCCTGGGTTTGTGCAGCTGGGGCTGCTCCTGGGCAGCCCAGGGAGAGCTCAGAGATCCTTAATGAGCTCTGTACTGATGATTCTCTGCAACGAGCCCCATTTGGGGATGTGTTTATACTCTCCAGCGCCTGGGTGCTGCCCTTTGAAAACATTCTCAGTGACAGAGTTGCAAAAAAGGCCCACAGCATATAATAGCAAAAAAAACTCCCTGTTTTTTGTGGTTGGGAGGGATATATTTTGGGTATTTTCTCCTCTCTGAACACCCCAAAGGCTTTGATTCAGCCTCAGTGGAAGCTTCCAGCTTTGCTTACAGGCTGTGTTGAGCAGGGAGGTGCTGAGGTCCCTGCTCAACATTAAGACTATGCTTAAGGGCTGAAAAAAAAGGTGCATTTTTAAAGTGAAAATAGCAATTAAATGCTGAAACATGGCCCTGAGTGCCTCAGCAGCTCAGGGACAGTGTGTTTAGCCAGCTCTGACTGTGCCCAGTGCTTCAGCCACCTGAAAATATCTCAGATGAATCCCTGTGGTCTCTATTTTTTAATTTAGAGCAAAAAGCAGCTGTTACTGCGAATAATTACCCTTACGTCTGGATTACACACGGTGTTGTTCCCTTCACAACTCCAAAACATTGTTCCTTGAGGACTTATATTTCCAGGGCTGTCAATCCAACACCTTTCACCAGCGCTAAGTTCATTTACAAGTGGGGGGAAAATAAAAAACCTTTAAAAAATAATCATGGCACATTAAAAAACCATTTGGGAGCCCATCCACCTCCCAGGCTTGCTCGGCTGAACTTGATATTAATTAGGCTAAATCCAAAGGCAGCACCTTCCCCAGGAGTTGGCTGGAAAGCTCTCACCACTCACCCCATGGCTGCAATTTCCAAGGGTTTTTACCTAGTTAAGGATTATAATCTTTAACAGCTGCCTGATTTACTCAGCTCATTCCCTCCGAGATGCTGACGTCGCCTCGCTCCTCCTGCCATCGCTTCTCCGAGGATTGTGCATTTATAGGAGTGAAAGGATGTGATGGAGACCTCCAAAAGGATAAAATCCTCCTCCTGCCGCTGGTCAGCAAGAGGTGGGAGTTTGCTTGCCCTAAATCCGTGAGCTCTGCCTGCCAGATTAGTGTTGGCCATACAAATCTGGCACTGACCGTGTTGTATAATTAGAAAAAAAATTAAAAATAAATAAATAAACCCAAACCAGCAGAAATGCTTGTGGGAACGTGTCAGTTTGCTGGCTGGGAGGACAACAGGGGAAGTTTAGTCTGCTGCAAGGGCCGGGGGGTCGGCATGGCTGGGGCCTTGGCATCCCCTCCCTGCTGCAGCTCGTCTCCATCCCAGTCAGAACAGCTCTCCAGGAGCTCTCACTGCCTGACCAGGATTCTCAGAGGTTACACAGTGGGGAAAGGCCTTTCCTGCTTGAAGAGCAGCGTTTTGCCAGGTTCAGGAAGAATCAGCCTGGCTGAGCTGTCGAGGTGTCGGTGCCGGCAGAGCTGATGAAGAAAGTGGGAAGAGGGGCTGGGGTCTCACATCCTGGCTCCACATCAGCCTTTTGTTTTATATCCCCAAGCTCGAGTGAACATTCCCGTTTTCCCAGGCACAGCAGAGCCCTTCCCAGTTTCTCTCTTCTCCCAGGAGAGGTTTTCTGCAGGACATGTGTTATCAATTAGGTCCATTAGTTCAATGTACGTCTGGTTTTGCTTTTGTCTCCTGGCAAAGCCCAGTAATTATAATTATTATTAATAGTGATGGCAGCAATATATATTTATGTGTGTGTGTGTATGTAGGGATATAAAAATAGCAAGGCAGCACCCCAACCTCAGGGAGCTGATCCACGGCCACGTCGAAGCCCTGGACCAAAACACCAGATGAGGCAGGAGCATTTCCCTCACCCTGCACAGCTTCTCTCCCTTACACTCCAGGTAATCCCTTTTTAAAAAAAAAAAATTAAGCTTCTTGGGTTTCAGCATAGGACAAATGTAAACAATCAGATTTTCAGGCAGTCCCAGAGGCAAGATTGAGTTTTAGCTTCCTAAAGACATTTGGTGTGCTCTGCCCAAGACATCTTCAGCTCTCCAGCTGAGCCAGGGATGGATTTGGACCGAAATGGGGATTCCTGCACATGATTCCTTGGCCTGAGGGCATGAGTCTCATGCCTATTGCTCCATCAGATCATCCTGACCTTCACTTCCCTGCAGGTGAAGGCACATCAGTGTCCCCTGAAGGGAAGAGCAGCCAGTTCAGTCTTTTATTAGGTACCGGAGAATCCAAATATGACAAATTCGCAATGAAACCAAGAAACAATGAAACCTTTTAGTGCTGGAAAAGGAGGAATCCGGAGGAGCATGGAATGCAGCACCTCATGACTCTGGGAAAAGCCACCCCTTCTCCTCAGAGAGAGAACCTGATGCTCCACATCACTCCCCCTGCACTAGGAGCCTGTTCCTGGCTTCAGGCTCAATGCAGATGCAGGACATCACCTGTGTCACCCTCCTGCTGCCCCACTGAGCCATCACCAGCTTTCCCTGCCCAAACACTCACCTCCCTTCCACAGGGTGTTTCTGGCCTTGGTGCTGGGTTTGTTTCTTCCTCACCAGGTAAATACTTGGGGATTGTGTGGGTTTTGTGTCTCTGGGTGATCTTTAAGGGCGCCTGGTTAAAAGTGTGGGGCTGTCATCTGGAGGAGCAAGGTGATAGTTTTAACTTAACTTTCTGCTCCTGAACAGATACTTGAGGCAAAAGTTATGGCTAAAGAGGTGGAAATCTCCCTCCTTGTTCCCAATAAAGACATTTGCAGCTGTTGCCTTTGTAGTATGGGATATATTCGGGGTGAAAATGAACTTTATTGTGAGGGGAGGCTCCCTGTAGGAGTTGCTGAGGGGGAAGGTTCCCAGCTGTGTCTGTTTCTTTATGATTAAATATTAGGGAGAAATTCTTCCCTCTGAGGGTTGGCAGGCCCTGGCACAGGGTGCCCAGAGAAGCTGAGGCTGCCCCTGGATCCCTGGGAGTGTCCAAGGCCAGGCTGGATGGGGCTTGGAGCCACCTGGGACAGTGGAAGGTGTCCCTATTCGTGGCAGAAGGGGATGGAATGAGATGATCTTCATGGTCCCTTCCAACACAAACTATTCTCGGATTCTGTGATGATGAAAAGCAAACTGAGCTTTATCCCCCAATAAAACATATGAAATTTGCCAAATCATTACAACATAATGGGGGAATAAATTGTGTTTGCTGGGGGAAAATAAAATCCCAGGCAACCTGCTGAGAGCTGGAGGGGTTGACATCAGGCTGACACATCCCAGGAAAAGGAAGGGCTTTATCTCACCGTTGGCCCTGGCACAACAGGGAAGAAAGAAAGAGGGCTCTGACTCAGGGAGGGTGTGCTGAGAATTTGAGGAGGAACACACAGACAGGGTTGTTCCAGGATGTGAGAGTGCTGTTCCAGTTTACATCAATCCATATTCCTGTCACCTTGACAATAGAACATCCTGATTCAAGCCTAAGGCAAACAGCCTCCTTCTCTGAACATCCCCAGTTCCTTGGGGCTCACAGGGACTGATTCACCACTGGGCTCCTTCAGGTTGGGTTTCTTTTTTACCAATAACCAGTCCTGTAGCAGAACCAAATCAGAATAAACCTGTTGGGCTTTTAAAGGTGATGTTTTTGATGCCTTATGATTTTAGCTTTTATGTTTTTCATATATTTGTAATCCTGCAATTCTTTCGTGTGTAACTCCAAACTCCATATCCAGTGTGAGCTGCTGCTTCCCCATTTTGGGCAGACACAACAATTCCTCTCCAGGCCTGGAATCAAGGACCCCTCACTGCCTCAGGCCTGAGAGATGGAAACAAAAGTGAGCTGGGGGAGCAAACTTGGGGTAAATTACTTCATTAGCTGAAGCTGTAATTGGAAGATTAACCCCAATACGCAAATGGACCAAACGTATAAAAGTGTGAAAACCCATGAGTCTATTTTTTGGGTGTAGCCCCTGGGGGGCTTTGTCTGCCCTAAATGTACCTCAAGGCCCTTCAATAAATAGAACCAGGTTTTATTCTCTTCATTTTGTCTGGCCCCTGTTTTAGGTAACCCCGAAAAGACATCAGTTTTGTTCTTTAGTTAATGAGCTGGCACTATAAAGGGTTCAGGATCACAATAACACAAGGAATGCCTTGCAGCCACCAACCAAACAACACTTTCAGGACCGTGTGCCCCCGGGTGTGACTTTAAATACAGATTTATTTCAGGTTTGCTATTGACGCACGAACAGCAGAGATCGATGTTCAGTATACATGGTATACACAAAGCAGCCAGTACCATCGGCATCTCCGTCCTTCTGCTGCACCCTCAGCAGAAGAACCACACACGAGGAATCCCTCCCCTCCTCAGGAATGAGGCTGACAATTTCTCGGTGGCTTGGAAACCAGCTGTGGGATGGCAAGACACTAAAGGGCAGCTCCTCAGAGCTCTGTCCCAGAGGAAAGCGCAGCGGGCTCAGATTTGCAGGAAAACCCTTGGAAAATGGGTGGGGTGTTCATGGGAATGGAGACCTGGAAGGGATTTCCTAAGAACATTAACTCCCGTTCCCTGCTGTGCAGAGCAACCACAAGCTCTGCTCCTGGCTCTGTGGAGCAGCGTGGAGACCTAAAATATGATGGTGTTGAAAGAGGCATTAGATCGATCCTCTGAGAGGATCCCTAGGGAGGACGAGCCCACAAACACTGTCACAAGGACTTTGCCAGCTGCTGGAAAGAGCTAAGAAGGGAACTCTCATGCCACCTGTCCCATTTCTTGTCATTCTCACCTTGCCCACAGCTGGAGACCTTCTGGAGCCACCCAAGGGGCAACGGAGTTTCCTTGTTGTACCTCCAAGGGACTGAACAAGCATGGCAGGCTCCAAGTCTCTGCTTGCTGAGGTGGCATCTTCTGCCTACTCAAAATCTGTGTCTCATCCCTAAAATACCTTTCTGCTGATCCCAGTAACTGCACAGCTTGGCCCAGAAGCTTTGGCTTGCTCACAGTCACAGCTTGTTGAATAAGAGGCACCTGCATCAGTGACAAAGCAAAAAATGCAATGGTGCCTGATGATTTGATCTGAGCGAGAGACCTAAATGATAAATGGGGTTTGGGAGAGGTAAAACAGCCTCTGACCACAACAGGCAGGATGCTACGAAACCATCAGAGGTACAGAGTAACCCCAGAGGTACAGAACAACCCCAGAATAACTGGAGGGAGACACTGGTTGTAGATGCTTTGCAGCAGCAAGAGATTTGACAGTCCCTTCTTTCCCTGCATGCCTGGACCCCGCTGAGCCCCTTTTTCCTCAGGTAAGACAAACACCCAAATTAATTTCCCTCTCCCTCAGCTCAAAAGGGATGCTAGAGAAGTGACCCCAGCTCTGATAGAACTCAGGGTATCCCAGGGAGGCTTTACACAGAGGAAAAATACCCCAGCCTGGTTAAAGGCTGGAGGCTAGGGGATGTCTGGGCATGACATGTGGTCCCACTGAGCATTGAGCACCATTTCCAGAGCGAAGCAAAGTCTCAGTGACTGGGAGGGCTGTGTCTGACCCTGTGGAACTACAGCACAGTTGTTTGTTGCTTTTTTGGAATGACAGCTCAAACCTCAGGTCCATTGTGATCTCTTTTAGCCATGAAAAGCTTCAGGTGGACCAGAGTGTAAAGGAGCATTCAGATGTTCACACAGCCCCATCCCAAAGCACCATAGGAAACCTCAGGCTGGTGAGATCCCTTGGGAATAACACCAGCCCTGCTATGCAAGGTTTACGTCCATCAGGAGAGGAGGAAGGAGGTTAAAAAAATACAGAGTTAAGCACCATAAAGTTTACACTGGTCAGGTCATAAACACGAGGAGAGAATGAAAATAAAGCCACCATCTTCCAGCCTGGCCCAGGGATGCTGCTGGGACAACAAAGTCCCCACCAGCAAGCCCTGGAGGCATCAGTCCCAGCGCCTCATCGCACCGGTGGTCATTGCATTGGTAAATCCTTTTGGTCCTGTTTAGCATGAGTGTTGGGGGAGTCCAGGGAGAAGGGAGGTAGGGTTGGTCCTGTAAAGGTGGGGGGAGGCTTCATCTGTGCAATTTAGGGGCATCTCCCTGCCCGTACCACAGATCCACCACAGGCAGGGATGATCCTCCTCGCTTCCATCTGTCCCCCCAGTTCCCAGCCTCCACCGGTGGTTCCCGTGTCATTCAGTGGCTTCGAGGTAGATGCTCATTCCTGCTCTGTCTCCAAGCGACCTGGTTGGTAAAAGCCTTCTCTCCCAGGTGCATGGGGTTGTCCCCACACCCAGGTCCCTATTTTTTCCCACTTTTTTCTTATTTTTCCCCCTTTTGCTATGTGCTATGGACATCTCCCCCACTCCCAACCTCTGGCTGCTGCTTGGCTGCACCCAGCCATAGGAACACCATGCCCTTCCTTGCAGGCACCCCTTGACCTGCTCAGCACGGCCTCAAGGTGCAGAAGTCCAGCTCCTGCGGCTTCCTGCGAAAATTGCAACTCTCCCGGGGCAGCAGGCGCCCGGTCGGGACCGAGCACTTCAACGCCCGTCTCTTGAACCCCCGGCCGCAGCTCTTGGAGCAAGGAGACCACGGTCCAGCTTCCCAGGCCGGGCAGGGCTCCCCGCAGAGCCGGACGTCGGCGGGGCGCTGCGCCGCGTCGCACTCGGCGGCCGGCTGGCCGTAGGAGTCGCGACAAGCCACCGAGCGCTTCTGCAAGCCATCGCCGCAGGTGACGGAGCACGCCTCCCAGCCGCCCACCGCCCACTTGTACGAGGGGCGTTTGTAGCTCGGCCTCCCGCCATCCAAGCGGTTGGACAGGCTGAGGACGCTGTTGTTGAGGTCCGGCGGGGTCTTGCCCTCCTTCTTGTAAGAGGACTTGTCCTCCTTGCTCTCCTTGGGGAGGTAGAAGGAGTAGCGCACCCGAGGAGGGGTCATCTTTCCCACGGAGAGCACCTCCAGAGTCAGGGGCTCCTGGATGGGCTTGAAGGCCTGGAGGCTCTCGACGGCGGTGCCGGTGCCGCTGTAGCGCAGGACGCTGCCCTTCACCATCAGGTCCCTCTCGACGGCCGAGACGATGAAGTGGCCGTTCAGCAGGTACTTGCCCTGCGCGTTCTTCAGCGCCAGGTAGTTGTCGTCGCTGATGAGTCCTTTGTAGCCGCGCTGCCGGATGTCAATGTTGGAGGCGCCCGCGGGGATGACCACCACGAAGTTGTAGCCGTGCCTGAAAGAGAAGAGCGGGCAGGGCAGGACGTCAGGCACAGGGACACCGTGCATTACTTCAGCCCTCGACAGCTGCAGCCCTGAGATCCTCCCACCCCTAGGTTTGTCTTCTTCCTGCGAAGATCATATTGAATCTCCTCGCTGTGTTGACTTTTGTCTAGCTGATGTCACCCAGTTAGAGGAAGATGCTTCAGCCCCTCTGGCTCAACAGCACTCCATCAGCAGAAAGCAACAGAACATTAAATGTGTCCTGCTTCTCTTTCAGAGCCAGCCCAGGTGTCTGTGCAGTGATGTACACGAGCACCAGCCAATTTTACTCAGGATGGATTTATCCCATCACCATTTCCACAACCTTTCTGCATCCCCCACACCAAAACACAGAGCTGGGAGTAGGGGAAGCACACGTGGTCACCAAACACTCACATGGGTTTGGTGAACAAGCCTGAGACCTTCTTGCAGCTCTTGTTGTCTCCTCCGCAGACGCTGCACTTGTCAAACTTCTTCTTGGAGCCCAGCTTCCCATCACAGCCTGCCTTGATGCATTTGCCCTGGACACAGACCGAAGTGGAGTCCGGGGAGCAAGGGGTGCCATCCACAACCTAAACCAGGTGAGAAAAACAAGCTGCTGCATTTCCCTCGCACACTGCCCCAGGCCTCCCAGCTGTGTCCATCCCACTCCAATCCATCTGACAGGTCCTAAGGAGATGCCAGCAGGCACCATGTCACTCTTTGCTCATGTTCTGCTCTGCAGGCAGGATTTTGGGGTCTCTGAGAAGAGATGAATGGGACTACATCCCTTTTCTGCTCCCATCTACAGAATTTCCTGCCCTTTCCACTACAGGGACCAAGCTGCACAGGGGACACTGCTAACACCATCCAGCTCAGTCTCATGTCTGGATGTCCACCCTGCCCTGCCCATTGTTTCACCAGTACCCAAACTATCATCCTCTATCCCAGAACCACAGAGTATGCCAGAGGCACCTTTACAAGAGGTAAAAATGAGGTCTTCCATAGGAAGACTCTCCATCCAACTCCAGTTCCAAGCCTCAGGCTGACCAACTCCAGCCCCAAGCTGATTCGTACCAGACTGGTGGACTCCCCTCCTCTACCACCTCATCTAACACCATCCACCCACCAGACAAGGAAATTCCATTCATTTTGAGGGGCACTGGAGCCATCCCACAGTCCAGGCACTGACCCTGGGGTCTCTCACCAACCTTGGGTGCCAGCACGTAGAAGTAGCCGGTGCCGTTCGCCCGGCAGATGAGCTTGCATTTATCCCGGGGCGAGACACCGGAGTATTTGGGAACCCAGGAGACGGAGGCAGTGAGGCGGTTTGTGCTGTGACTGTAGCCATTGAAAGCCTCACACTGTTCCTCACGGAAGCTCTTCCCTGGCACTGAAAATAATAGGGACGTGGTGTTGGGCACCAGCCTGGACCTCCAGCTTTCGTTTTTTGAGGTTCTTACAGCCCAAGGCGAGCCCCAGCCCTTACCTGCAGCAGCACAAGGCTCCAGGTTGCAGGAGCGGTACTTGACGCGGATGCCCTCGCAGTAGGAGCCCCCGTTGGCCGGCACGGGGTCGGTGCATTCCCGCCGGGCCAGCTGCACCCCACCGCCACACGTCCGTGAGCACGGCCCGTACGGCGCCCACTTGGCCCAGCCGCCGTCCACCTGCAGGGAGGGACAGGGTGAGGCACTGCACACCCATCACCCCCACACTTGGGGCCATCCCTTCGGAAGTAAAACCTCCAACCGCCCATAAACCTTCCCTGTGAGGGGAATCTGAGGGGTAGATGCTGATCTCTTCTCTGTGGTGACCACTAACAGAACCCGAGAGAGTGGTCTGAACTCATGTCAGGGGAGGGTTGGGTTGGGTATCAGGAAAAGGTATTTTCCCCAGAGGGGCTGGGGCACTGGAACAGGCTCCCAGAGAAGTGGTCACAGCCCCAAGCCTGACAGAGCTCAAGAAACACTTGCACAGTACTCTCAGGTGCATGGTGTGACTCTTGGGAGTGGTCCTGAGCAGGGCCAGTAGTTGGCCTCAATGATACTTGTGGGTGACTTCCAGCACAGCAAATTCTGTGAAGCTTGCCCAGAGCTGGCTGGAGCAGAGCAGCAGCCTCACTCCTTGAGAAATACACGTTACCAAAGGGATCTCCTGCTCTCTCCACATCAGTGTCCCCATGCTGTGTCTCCACCATCAGGAGATGGGGGACATCTCTGCTAGCACCTGCTCAGAGTGACCCTGCGGGTGTTTTTGGGCTCCCAGCACACCCTGCGCTCACTGGGTGACCGTCTGGGTGTTTTGGGCTCCCAGTATGGGCACTCACCCTGCACTCACTGAATGACCCTCTGGGGTTGTTTTTGGGCTCCCAGCACGGGCACTCACCCTGTACTTGCTGACGTTGTGCCTCTCCACGCAGGTGCCCTTGAGGCAGAAGCGCCCGTCGCCGCAGGCGGTGCCGTCGGCCCAGGGGAAGTGCCGGGTCTGGCAGACGATCTGCCCGCGCGCCTTGCCCGTGCACCACAGCTTGGCGCAGTACTGCATGTAGGGACAGGGCTTGGAGCCCACCCCGAAGGCCAGCTCGCACTGCTGGTTCAGGCTGTAGCTCGTCCCCGGCAGGTCTTCGGGCAGAGGGATGGGTTTGGCAGGCTGGTCCAGCAAACAGTCACCTGCAGGAGGGGGGAGAGGGGCTCTACCAGGTCCTGGGGGGGTTGTACGGACCAGAGTGGGGAGGAAAAGCACCACCCCAGGGAGATCAGGGAGAGATTGGGCCAAAACTACCCCAGGGATGCCCTCGATCTTGGCTGTATCCCAGATGCAGATGATTCCATCTCCTGGTGATGCCTTGGAGCTGTGCCAGCAGCCTGGGTGCAGATGTCACTGCTGGGACACCCAGGTGGTCTGGATGCTACAGAAATGCTGCTGCCAACCTCCCATTTCCTTCTAAATTTGTTTACAGAGCCAGGAGAGGAAGAGCTCTACAGCCAACCATCTTTTCCCAGTAAATATCCAAGGGATAGATCCTGTTCCTAGGGGACAGGGACACAGGTGAGGGGCACAGGAGGGCTCACCATGGCCACTGTCCAGGAAGTCGGTGATGATGGCAGCGCTGCAGGCTGACCAGGGGTTGGCACGGTCGATCTGGATGAGGGTGGGGGACATCATGTGGTTGGTCTTCAGCCGGCCAAAGACCTCCTCACAGGCCTTCACGTTGTCATGGGGCATGTTGAACACGTGGCCTGGGGGGATGAGGGAGGCAGCGTGAATAACCCAGCACAGCACGAGGAGCAGGAACCCCCCAGCTTCTGTCAGGGGAGACTGAGACATGGGCAGACCCTTGTGAGGATGGCAGCTGTGGACAGCCCAGAAGAGTCAGCAAACATTCCAGCTCTCTCCTGGATGCCTCATGCACATGGAAAGCACGTGGAAAAGGAAGGCCAAGAGAAATTGTGAAGAGAAGGTGACAGGTGACCTCAGCACTTGCCCCGCTGTCTCTTCCCTCCCAGAGCTAGGTGTGCCCTCTGCCTATTATTTCAGGATTCCTGAATCCTGGAAACCCAGCTGTGGTAGCAACTAGGAGAGCAAAGCCTTTTGCTTCCTCAGCAGCCCTTTCCTACCTGGCTCAGGGGGAGTTTTATTCCCAAGGCAGAGTTTCCCTGTCACTGGATACCTCCTATTGTCCCATCTCCCAGAGGCTGAAACCAGGGCCGTTCTGAACCTCGCCAGCTCCTGGAGCTCCTGCTGAGAGGAAGAGGAGAGCTGGGAGCCTTACCCAGCTCGTGGGCGGTGGTGAAGGCCGAGGGCAGCCCGTCGTCCTCGATGACGGAGCAGCTGCGCTTGGGGTCACACATGGTGCCCACGTCTGCCATCCCCAGCGTGTCACACGTGGTGGCACCACACAGGTCCTGCCAGTCACAGAGGGAAGGGGTTAGTCCTGGGGACAGCACAGGCATCACGGTTCCCCTTTCCCACCTCATCCCTGGCCCCCCATGGGGAGCTGCTGATGGGAAGAAAGCCCCAAGGGATGGGAACCACACCAGGATACAGAGGCAGGAAACCTCAATCCTGACCCAGCCCAGGCTGCAGTGGTGTGTTTCCACTTAAGCCCAGCACCAGGGATGTGTGCAGCATCCCGCCCTGCCTTCAGCAACAGCTTTTCCTATCCAGACAGCTCCTCTGGCCAGGGTGGAGCTGGTTTTGTCATGGAGGAGCCAGTCTGGTTCCCTTCGTCTTAAGCCTGAGCTCCAGGACTAGACTCAGGTGGGAACACACCTGGCCTGGCAATCAGGGCTGAGCCACTTCTCAATCTCATTTCTCAGCTTCTTCCAAAGAACAAGAAAGCCCTGGACCAGATCCAGAGGTTTCCAAGGCTAAAGAAAGTGTTCCTGTCTCTCTAAGACACGCTGCAGCCATCCTTCAGGGAACAACCAAGCCCAGGTGATCAAAGGAGGAACCAGTCCAGGCTTCCACCCCCAAACTGAGGACAGCCAGATCCTACATAGATCTTGCCAGGAGAGAGGCTGGGAAGGGTCTCATTGTGAGCAGATCTGCCCTTCCCCAGGTGCTTGTGCTAAAAAAAAAAGTCCATTTAAGACACCCTGATGCTGCAGCCTGGCAGTAACCTTGTCCCAGGTACTCCCTTCCCCTGCTGGGTGTGGTTTTGGTTTGGTGGGGCTGGAGCATCCTCCTCTCCCTTGGTGCTGCCCCAGAGCTGCTGGGGAGGCCATGCAGCGGGCATGGGGCTGTTTTCCACATGAAAAGAAAAGTGAGGGACTCGCTGGGCGCTCCCATGCTATAAATAAGTGTGATTCATGCTCAGCACTCGCCCAGCCAATGCGCCTGGGTTGCTCAAAATCCTGCAGGAGCTGCTCTGCCAATATTTCCAGCAAGGTTTCCAAGCTGAAGGCATTCCCGCGCAGGCAGGTTCAGCCGTGGGTAAATAACAGTCCTGATGACTTCAGAGAGCCCCAGCCAGGGCTGAGATGGCTTTAACAGGAGACCTGGGGCTACGGAGTGTGGAGGCACAGGCAAGACCGGGATCTCCAGAGAGGTGACGTGAAGAAACGTCTGGGTCTGCTCCGGCGGTGGAAAACCCCAGCACACAACTGGGTTCAGCGCTTTGCTCTACAATTTCTGTGACCAGCTGGGACCCTGCTGCATCCCTGTTTCCATCATACATCAGTGCCAGCAGGGGAAGAGCTGGCATTGGCAGTGCCACCACTGGTGGGCACACGTTGATTAACGGTGCTGCCAGCCACGGTGCAGAGTGCCAGTCCCAAAACTCCACCAAGAGCCAGTGCCATCGCCACGCTGAGCCAGTCCAGGGGTGCAGCTTGCCCAGGACGCCCTGGCCATGCTCTGACCAGCACTGGGGGTTTGGGGGCGAGGATGGGGCACGGGGAGGAATGTCACAGCTCACAGCTCGCGGCTCCCCGCTCAGCGCTCTTTGAAGAGTTCATTCCTTGCCAGCACAGCGAGCTTTGGCTCCCGGCCCAGCACCTGCACTGACACACTGACCCACTTCTCGCTCTGATCCTCGCTCGGACACACCACCAGCGGCTCTTCAGGGGCTTTTCTCTCACTTCTCACCACAGCCTCCTCAGGACAGCTTGGGGATGCCAGGCAGCATCTCTGGGCTTTAATGAGAGGTGCTAATCCCCCACCAGAACATCTCCTTCAGCCTTGCCAGGTGTTGAGGCTGCTCAGGAGGGGAGCAGAGAGAAATGGAAGATGTTTAGAGTGGGAAAGCACCATGCAAGAAGCCAGCTCTGCCTTTGCTCACTGTCACCGGCATCCCCCCTGCTGGCACAGACACAGGGAGGACGCTTGGTCCCCCCACAAAGGGCTGCAGGCAACCTGCTCAGTGCATCAGCACTCTCCTGCCAGCCTGACCTTTCCACATGGGACCTTCCAAGGCTTTTGGTCATCCCTTGTGAACTTCTCAAGACGTTCCACAGGTCAGTTAGGGAAATCCTTGTGGCTCATGCATTAATTCACCTACTCAGAGTCATAAGGACTCTCCATGCTACAGAGGCTTCCTGCGTGCATCCAAAGCAACTCCAAAAAGCTGAGGCTTCAGCTACAGTTTCCAAATTCCCCCACAGCATCAGCCACGTGCCAGGCTGCAGCCTGATGTCCCTTCATGCAACATCCCTTTGGTTTCACAGCAAAGCAAAGATGCGCCGCAAACGTTTGCCGGTGTGACACCAGGTCCAGGAGGGGTAGGAAGAATGGACAAGCCCTTTGCCATGGTGTGCAGGGATATTTCCAGGAGGCAGGAGGGCAGCTGAAGGCTGGGTGCTCTGCAGGACCCTCCAACAAGCAGTGGCTCAGGTAGGAAGGGAATCTACACCCGCCAGCTGATCAGGACTGAGCTTCCCAAAGGCAAATCCATCATTCAGCGTCGCCGATGTTAGAAGGGAGCAGTAAATCCAAGCAGTAAAAGAGAGCCCCATTCGTCAGCAGCTCATCCACACAACTGAAAACTGCCTATCAACCAGCCTGGAGGTGAAATTTAAGTCGGGGGCTTATGTAACAGCTTTTTGGCAGGAAGATAAGCTTCAGAATGTCAGGGGACCACAGATGGATGCACTCAAGGAAGGCAGATGTCTCCCTGACTGTGTGCCTTTGCATTGAGCTTGCTTTGGGATTTCAGGAATGGATGGTTCAGCAATGTGTAAAAAATGCAGCCTAGACGTGATCCACATCTTTTGAATCGCTGGGACCGACTCTGTCCCACGTGCAGCTCCAGTGACCTCACTGGGCTTCCACCAGAGGTGGAGCTGCCTCGTCCCTGCAGAGGTGTCAGCAGAGTCCTCCTCTTTGAGCTGCTCTAGCAGCCTGGGCTTCCATCCTGTCTGTGCTCCCGTAGGATTTACAGCTGGCCCGGGGTGGGGAGGACAAGAAGACACACAGGACAAGATCTCGCACGTCCTGCACAGCACCATTGCTGCTCCAGGCCATTGTCAGCCCTTGCTGAGCCCAGGCTGGGACAGCTGAACTGAGCTGGATGCTATTTCCTTCCCACCCACCACAAGTGCTTGACCTGGAAAAATGTTTTGGGAATGGTCTCCCTGCTGCTGATGGGAGTTCCTCACCTGTCACTAATCCAAAAACATCTGGGATAGTGGAAGGAGAAAATGCAAGGAGCCTTTTCTGCCAAAGCCTGCTGCAACCAGGATAAGACATGACTGTCCCCTCCAAGCTGGGCTCATCCTCCTCCCATCCCATCAGTGATTTTAGGATGCAGGCACTGGACTGACGTCCACACTGAGACAGGACTACAGGGAAGGAGGAACAATGGGGAGAGGCTGTGGGAGCTTCAGTGTCACCCGGTTTGTGGGGGTAGGAGGATGCAGAGTTCATCCCATGCGCCACATCACCACAGAGCCACACCAAAGGCAGCTCCAAGCCTCTCTCCCCCCACAGGGATGCAGCCAGCCCACGGCAGTGGTGGCAGTGGCTCTCTCCTCTCCCCCACTCGAGGGCTGAACCTCTGGTGCTTCGCTTCCAGCCCTGAACCGGGTCCATGCAGCGCAGCCAGTGCTGAGAAGAGGTCCAGGTTCTCAGGAGAACCTCGCGCATGAGTCAGAGGAAGCAGGGAGAGGTTTTTTCTTGGCAGGTGGCACTGTGAGCTCTTCCCAGCTGGGGAGGGGGAAGCGGGACCATGCTCCTCCTCTTCTGGGCTCAGACCTCTCATTTCAAGGTGCACGCCAGAGCCGCGGGGCACTCGCTGCCAAGCTCCTGCACGGAGGCAGGAGACAGAGCCGCAGGTTTCTGCCCGTGGGGCGACTGCCTTTGGACATCCCCCAGCCTCATTCACCCCATGGCAGGGATTTTTCCAGGCTGCTAGCCAAAACCTGCCCAGGGGACAGCAAGGGCTGGCCCAGGTCGGCTTGCTCCATACCTCTGCTCCCCCCACCCCAGCATCTGAGAGTGGAGGTTCCCTGGGAAAGAGGGCTCAGCCACAGGCACAGCCTCCCCGGCATGCACACAGGTGCAGAACGCCTGAGCCCAGAGCAGGGCTCTATGACGGGGGGGCAGTTCCTCCGGGCCACCCCCTGCACCCACCTGCTTGGTGAAGAGGATGGCGGTGTCCCAGTACTCGGGGTGCTTGTCGCTGACCTTGTTCCACTTCTTCTGCCACGCGCAGAAGTTGCGGAGGGTGAGGGCGGCGTTGCTGGTGACTTTGGGCCCCTTGTCATCCTGCCCGATGAGGAGGAACTTGACCACGGAGATCTGGATGGGGTTTCGGATGCTGGGGTGCTTGTAGAGGCGGGCGGCCGTGGCCATCAGGGTGAGCAGGTAGTGCTGCAGGTCATCCCCGTGGAACTTCACCATCGACTCGTCGGCCACCACCAAGGTCTCCACGTACCGCGGGACCGAGGCGAAGCGCTTGGCGCGGCCGCCTTTCCCCCCCGCACGGCCCCGGTACTTGTCGAGCGCCTGCAGCACGCCGGGGGTGAGCCCGGAGCCCACGGCGCAGCGGGATGCTCCGGCCCCGACGGGGCGGCCGGGGCTGCGGCGCTGCAGGCGATGGAGCCCCCCGGCCGCGCCCCCCGGCAGCGGGCTGATCAGGTACTCGGCTCCCCGGTAGCCGAAAGCCCCCCGGAGCCCCCCGCAAAGGCTGAGGGCGGCGAAGGACTCGCGGTCGGCGTTGACATCCCCCGAGTAGAAGCAGTGGCGGAGAGCGGGGAGCGGGCGGGCGGCCGCCCCCAGGTACTGCGCGGCGAAGGCGGGCGCGATGAAACGGGCGTCGGGCGAGAGGTGGAGGTAGAAATCCTCCCCGAAAGCCGAGAGCTGGATCACCACCGCCTGCCCGCCCCGGGGCGGCTCGGCCGGGCCCCCCCTGAAATAAGCCGGCCCGTTGATGTCGGGGTCCAGGCGCAGGGGAGTAACCAGCGCGGAGTCGGGGTCCGGGGGTCCCCCCGGGGTCAGGCTCAGCCCCGGGGCGCCCAGCAGCAGCAGCGGCAGCAGCGGCAGCATCGTCCCGGCGGGCTCAGGCCGGCCACATCGGGGTTCGGGGGAGGCGCGGGGGGGAGAAAGCAGGACCCGGCCCCCCCCTTCCTCCCTCCTCCTCCTCCTCCTCCTCCTCCTACTCCTCCTGGAGCCGCGGAGGCTGGAGGGGCGGAGCGGCCCCGCCGGTACCTGCTGAGCGGGGCGCACCGCGCTCTTATAGCGCCGGAGCGGGGCGCGGCTTGGCCCCACTGCGGGGCGGGGGCCGGAGCCCGGCGGGGCCGAGCGGGGCCGGGAGAGAACCGCGCTCCGCCCGGGGCTGCCGCCGCCTCCCCGGGGCGGAGCGGGGTGGGGGCGGCACCGGCGTGAGGACGGGAGGGGATGGAAGGGTGG
>VWZP01006617.1:959609-982524 GCA_013396995.1 Dicaeum eximium
TGGTGCGGTTCTACGGGCAGGACGTGGAGGTAAGGGCTGGCGGTGCTGCCGCCCCCCTGCCCGCGTCCTTCTGGCCCCGCGTGTGCCTGGCCTGAATCGCCCCTTCGGTCCCCGCAGCCTCTCCATCCTTCCGTCCCTCGCTGTCCCCATCCCGGCCGCCTCTCCGCCTCCGCCCATCTCCGCTCCTGCGCTCCCGCTGCTTCTCTATCGCCTTCATCCCTCCGTCCTCCCCACACACGCATCCCTTCCTCCCGCTCTGTCCTGTTCCCATCCCGCTGCCTCTCCTCCTCTTCCTCCTCCCAAACGCACTCCTCCAGCCCCGCTGCCCCGGTCCCCCCTCGCCCTGCCGATCTCCCCAGCCCGGGGACCCCGGGGACGACTTTAGGTGAGTGCGGGGCGGGGCGGGGGCACCTTGATCCCCACCTCCCCTCGCCTGTAGGGGCTGTAAACCCCCGGGGCAAAGCTGTTGATCTGTGGGGTTCGCTCAGTCTCTAGGGACCCTTTCCCAGACGCAGCATCCCTCCCAGCGAGGTGTCTCTGCACGCTCTGGGCACTGTGATGTCCCTTTAGCCCGATGTCCCCAAAGGTGGGCACAGGGCGGGTTAATGCCCTTCCTGCTGCAAGGAAAGAGCCGCGCCGCAAAACAATGGGCTTAACTCCCTTCCAGGTGGGAGCCGGGGCCAGCAGTAAATAAAGCAGGAGCTAAATAGTAAATAAAGCAGGGGCTGAGCACGGCGCAGTCCCGCTCCTGAGCCACCTGTTAGCAGCTGAGCAGATGGATGAACAGCCCTTTCCCTCAGCCACCAGCGCCAGGAATTCTCACCCTCCTTAAACGCTCTCTGCGGAACCTCTGCCCCGAGCAGGCTTTTGGGGAGACCCCAGGAGCAGAGCCCGAGGTACCTCAGCCCCCCACACCCATCTCCAGGGCTGTCGAGGTGCCTCATTCATCAGCACCAGGTGATTTTTGGTGCCTCTGGCAAAGCCAGCTCCGCACCCCTACCCTGCAGGGATGGGCGGTTCAGCTCCAAATTCAGGTTTGCACCATCGGAAATGCTCTGAGGTCTTTGCAGGGGATAATTGTGCATTTCACGTGGTGGTTCTCGGGTTGTTTGGGCTCGGGGCTGTGAGAAGAGTCCTTGAAGCTGGAGCTCAGCAGGGAGCAGTTGGGAAGCTGAAACCAGGGGCTGCACTTTGGCAGCCTGGCTTTGCCACTTATACCGACTTTATCCTTCCCCTAGGGGCTCCTCTGCTCCTAACAAAGCACTGTTTTAATTCCAGCCCTGCTCAGGCCAGGCTGGACCTTGGGAAATGCTGAACCCTGGGGCTCCAGCTGATTTCAGCTGCTCAGCATCACTCTGGTTTTGCCCCTTGCTTGGTTTTGCCACCAAGCCGGGCTGGCAGGAGCAGATAGCAGAGGGTCAGTGAGTGAGGGGTGATGCACTTGGAGGTACCCCGAGCGCTCACAGTGCTCAGAAAAGAGTTTGAAGTGGAGTAAGCTGAATTTTTAACCAACAGACATATAAATGGTGGTGGGAATGACTCTCCCCATAGTGTGAAGTTGGTCTCTGATTCCCCAAGAGGGCAGAAACAACAGTACAGTGAACCTTCTGCACCCAGCTGGGCACCTGATGGCTTTAAAGCAACACCCAAGGGTGGCTACATTGCTGGAAATAAGGGGATATATTTGGGTTCAGGGAAATCCTGATAATGCCCAGCTTGGCCTCTGGATAAATCTGTGAAGGCAGCAGGAGAGGAAATGGCACCTGCACATAACCAAGGGGCTGGAACAGGGGCACCTGCCCTGGTTTGGCTGCTCCAGCCCCAGGCTGGGTGATGCTGCCTGCTGGCTCCCATTTTACCACCATTTCCTTGGCCCCTAGAGCAATATCTTTGCATCAGCTCTCAGGGATGGGAAGGAAACCATCAAAGATCTTGTTTTGGATGAATAGAGTAATAGCATATTAAAATATCTGGGAGAAAACTTCCACCAGCTCTGGTGTAGCAGCTAAAAAAATAACAACCAAAAAACCACCTGCTGTGTTGCTGTGTCTTTTGTTCTCTGGAACAAGAATGCAGGGAGCAGCACAGCAATCTTGCTTCTCCCAAATACCTTTCTTGTGGGGTGAAAAAAGCAGTGGCAAGTGCTGGTGAGATCTTAGAGAGCTGACTAGGAGAGATGCCCAGGGAGTCGAAATGTTGAGTCAGAACAAACCATATTTATATAATGACTTTTCTTCCCGTAACCACACTTTATTACCAAATATTTATTAAAGGTCACCAGCATTGTTTGTATTCTCAGTTATTTTCTTGCATAAGTTGTAACAGCTCGAGCAGAAGAGTCACCCTAAGATGCACTCAAGCGTTGAGAGTTCTAATCAATGCCATGCTTGTGGTGGGAAAATGCTGTTCATAATTTGTTTCCAATCAATTTGAGCTTTATAGCTCAGCTGTTAACCTAATTTAGACAATAAGAGCTTATTCTACCTTCATCAATACTTCTTTGTAAACCAGGAGGAAATGGTGAAGTGAGAGCAGAACTAGACCTGAAATCTGGGGGTTTGATCATTGGTTGAGCTTGATGATTGCAGGGAATGGGGTGTTTGGGGGGCATCAGCAGCAGGACAGTGCTGGGCAATAAATCCTGGGGGATGTGGCAGGGTTCAGCCTGCAGGGACTGGGAAGAGCCCCCTGATGTGGGGATGGGAGCGAGGCTCCGGGCTGGACACGGGAATTTTGGCATTTTTCTTGCAGAGCATCCCAAGTGCTTGAAAACAAAGGGACTGTGAGCATCACTCACAGGATGAAGTGAGGTTTGAGCAGGGTGAACTGAGGCAGCAGATGGGGCTGATCCTGCCCATGTGCAGGAGGGCTGAGCACCTGCAGCTGGGCTGCACTTGTGAGGATGCTCTGCATGGCTCAGGAACCTTTCCAAGACACCTAAAGCACCAGGCAGCTCCAAAACCCAGCTGCAGCATCCCCAGCCAGTTGGCAGCCAGATGGGATTCCTGTGGTGGGATTTCTCCAGTCTCCTGGGTGCAGATGAGAAACATTTCCAAGCTTTCCTCTGCCAGTACGATGGCTGTGATCCCCTTCCCCTCCTCCTCCTGCGAGTGAGGAATCCGCTGTCCCTGCCTCCAGGGCTGGTAATGATGAGGACCCCAGCAGCATCAGATCAGTTGGGAAAAGCTGCGGTTCCTTGCTGAAATTTGTGGTTTTTTCAGGCAGATTGATGAGGTTTTAAGAGTGCAAACCCTTCCCTTTAAGAGCAGACAGGAGTGCAGGGCACGGGGCATTGCCAGGCTCCTGCTGCCAGCTCTCCCACACCCACATCCACTGGAGGGAAATCCAAAGGCACCCTGGAGCCCCAGGTCCCCTTGTGTCTGGCTCTTAGGCTTGCTTTAGGGTGTTTTGCAGTGTGAGTGGGTAAATTCCCTTAATCCCTTGACAAAAGAAGCCAGCCCCTCCTAAGCACATCCCAAAGGCAACTGAACTAGGATTAAAGGGGATCTTTGCAAGGGAGGACCTGTGTGATGCTGCCATCCACCAGCTTTTCTTCTGGGATTTGTCCTCTGAGTGTGACCCTGAGCCTGCATCCGCTTTGGGGCAGGGGGCTGGAGGACCAGGCAGCCTCCCTGAACATTCTCCTGGCTGGTGCACTCACCCCACACCGGGATACTCAACAGCTGCTGCATTTCAGGGCTTCACAATGAAATGTGCTGGCTCCTACTGACACAGCTCCATGCTGGCTCCTGGACTGTAGCACTGCTGCTCTGGAATGCTCTCAGGATGGGGCTTTACTTCATCTCTGCCTCTGGGGAGGTGGGGACAGTCTGAATGTGCCTCAGTTTCCCCTGCCTTGAACAGGGGTAATTGCTGCTTTTGTGCTGCAGCCCCAAATATCCAGCAAAGAGGGTAAGAGAAGGGGGGGGAGGGTTTGAAAATCCTGTGGCAAACAGACCAGGGATGGGCAGAGAGCCAGGCAGGCAGCAGGGCAGCCAGGCACACCAGCAAGCTGGCAAGGTGTCCCCCTCTCCCCTGGCTTGTCCCCCATCTCCCTTGGCTGCCTCTGATGTATCTGCAAGGGAATTCTTGAGATGGGCTTGAAACCACAGGAGGAGGCTGGCCTGGGCACCCAGGCCAGGGTGAGCTCACAGATGGTGCCTTGGGGGAAAGAACAACCTGAGATGTTTTTACCAGTTGGTTTTTAAAAGCTGGGCAGCCCTTACATCTGACCCTGGGTTTGCTTCCTTCCATCTGCCTGCACTCCAGAATCTCAGCATTTCTTTTTCCTTTCCCCCTCTGCAGAAATGCTGGCATCTAGGGAGAAAGCAGGGGAAAAACCCAACCAAATCCAACCCACAAGCAATCCTACAGCCCCAGGCTGGGCTGAACATCACTCCCCACACACTGGGGAGGTGTTGGAGGGGGGCAGGTTGTGCTGGGATGTTCTGTGGGTGCTCCCTGCTGTCCCTCTGTTCTGGGTGGGTCCAGCAGCATTAAATCATTCTGTGCATACCACAATAATAGTGTCTGTGTAAGAGCAGTTTCACCCATCAAAATAATAATAATAATTAGAAATAAATGCCAGCGTTTAGGGATCTTTAGGGATCTTAGCTTCTGAGTGGTTCCCATGAAAGGGAATGTAAGCAGAGACTTTGCAAGAGCCTGTATCAGAAAACTCAATCCTTTGATGAGGGTAAAGACAACCATTTCAGTTCCCCTTGCTCGGATTTGTATTTATTTTTCCTGTCCCTCTGCTATTTGCTGCTGGAGGGCTCCTGTCAGGCAGTGCCTGGCTCAGGGCAGGGCTCTCCCAGACACAGTGATTCTGTGGCAGGAGGGATCTCAGAGTTGCTGTAATGCAGGTGTGGCAGACAAAAGTCATACCTCCTCATTTTTAGGGGGAAGTGGGTGGAATTTTATCCTGAGAGCAGAGGGAGCCCAGGATTGCAGCTGTGGGGAAAAGGGGTAGGAGGATTTTGGGGCATCACCCTCCCTAGTGCCTTGACATGAATGCAGTGCATGGGGCAGCAAAGGGAAACTCCACGACTCTCTCTGGTTCACACTGGTGTCCTCTCCCCCAGAGCAGGCTGATTTTCCAGCTGTGTTTACCAGACATCCTGCCAGATCTCCCAGGATGCTGGTTGGAAATGGCAGGGAAGCTCCTTGTGCCTGCAGGGCTGCAGCGCCTGGCACAAAGGCAGAAACCAGTGTGTTTGCAGCCCTGGGCTCCTCAAGCCCAGCCCAAAACACTGCCCTGCACCTGATCCCAATCCCACATCCTCAGCCTCAGTGCTGGGAAGGAAACCCTGGAGAAGGCAGGTTTCCCTCCGGGGTGGATGGTCAAGCCAGAGCCGGTTTGCAAAGGCAGAGGTGGGACCAGCAGGATCCAGCCCAGCCATTTGTTGGCCAAAAGAGCTCAGCTGGCCTCTCCTGAGCCCTGAGCATCCGTAATTTGCTTTTGGCCATGGCTTCAAGCCCTTGGCTAAGCCAAAGCAGTGCAGGTGGATTGCTGCTCTCCCCAGAGCAGTCAGGGTCCATCTGAAACCCAACCCATTCCTGCATGGGCCAGGGATGGGTATAAATAGACACCAGATGGTGGAACAAGTGAATTTGACCTTTTAATCTTCACTAAATAGCTGTTTGTTCGGTTTGCTTTCCATCTTCCCTTTCCAGACACAGGGAAGGTGGACAGATGTTTTCCAAGTCCCTCTGTTCCTACTGCTGAGGTTTTTGGCTGGATGTACTCCTGAGGATGTGAGGGTCGGTGTCCTGGGGGATTTGTGGTATGAACTGAGATCTCCCAGGTCAAATCTACTGTTATGGACAGAAACCTCTGCTGGCTTAGAAAAGGATGCAGATTTACTCCCTTGGAAATGAGGGATGATCCCATGATGAGCAGCTCCAGCGCAGAGCATCCTTCTAAATCTTCAAGGGCGTAATTTTAGGAAGGCTTTGTGATATTTTTAGCAAGGTTCCCAGTGGACTTTCCCCACAGGGTGAACAATTCCCCCAAGTTTCATGGAGCAACGACTTGTGGGGATCTTGCCTCAATTTCTTGCTGCTGTAGTGGCTTCTCTGTGACATGAGCTGCATGCTCCGGGCTGGATGTGACTCATGGCGTGGAGATCTGGCCAGTCTAAATAAACCAGTCCATTCCCTGCTCCCAGCAGCCTTGCTGGGGCCTGCCCTTGGATAATGAGCCGGGGAGGACTTGGGATATGTCTTGTTGAAACAAAACATCTGTTTACGTGGAGCTGCCAGTGGCAGGATAAAATGTGGAGAATAATTTAAAATAGCCACAAGTGCCCTGGGCAGGCAGCTCTTGGTGCAGCAAATATGCTGTATCTCACTCCACATCTCCCTCATTTGCTAAGAAAACAGCATTTTGTGTTTCAGAAAATGGCATCGTCCTGGCAGCGCCGTGATGGATGAGCACACAGAGTCAGCTTTGCTCAGGAAATGTATTTTGGGTGAAACTTGGCTATCAGAGAGGGCTCCCATCGAGTCCTTGCAGTTTAATTAGGCTCTGAATTGAGACCGCAGGGTGTAATTTGTCTGGGGAGGAGAGAAGCCACTTTCTCTTTCCCAATACTTTATTGTGTAATAGCTGCATTTTTTACTCCTGACTCCAGGCTGTGAAGGATGCCAAGCAGAGGAGGAATTTGATGCTCTGATAAGATGTTTACATCAGCCTAAACATTGCTGGCGCTTTTGACATATGAAGTAATCCCTGGTCATCACCAAGCAGGGGATGCTGCTGGGCAAAGTCCTGGCTGTCAGAGTGTTTTAGTCCCAGTTTGTCACCAAGGATGCTGGGTTCAAACCCTGTCACCAGCACAGGCAGAAGTTTTACTGAGTGGTTTTGCTCCAGCAAGATGTGTGTGAGTTGGTTCCTGCCCTGGGGCAGCGAGGGCAGCGTTAATGCTTTGGGAATATGCAGAGAACTCTCCAGAATGATGAGATCTTCCCCAAGGAATTTCTTCCAGAGGGATTTCTAGGTGCAAAGGGTTCTTGGGAGAGGATACACAGAGTTTGGAGAAGGGGTTGCAGGGCTTGTCCACCAGCACAAGGTGTAAAGCATCACATACAGGAAAGGCAGCACTGAGTCCATGGTCTGGCCATGATGGGCTTCATAAATGAGGCTGCTTCTTTCTTTTCAAACAAAAACAATTGTCCCATAGCAGAGGTTTTACCCAGGCTCTGCCCGCCCATCTCTTCCCCCACAGAACCATGTCCTGACCCTGATGTCCATGGCAGCTCGCATCTACAAGCACCCCAGCCTGAGGAACTCCATCAGCCTGGTGGTGGTGAAGGTGCTGGTGGTGGAGGAGGCAGCGGCAGGGCCCGAGGTGTCCGACAACGGCGGGCTCACCCTGCGCAACTTCTGCAGCTGGCAGCAAAGGTTCAACCCACCGAGCGACCGGCACCCGGAGCACTACGACACTGCCATCCTCCTCACCAGACAGGTCAGCACCCCTTGGGAACGCTCTGGTGCAGAAAGAGAGGGGTCAAGGCATCCAGAGAGGGGGAGAAGGGCGTTGATCGTGGAGCTCGATGCCCCGCCGTGCAAAAAATGGAGCTTGCAGCAAAGCAAGGGGGGTGGTTTCATTTGGGGTGCAGACCAGCAGTGGTTGCTGACAGAGATGTTGGGGCTGAACGTGGGGCCCCCTGACCTTGCTGACCCTCCCCTGCCTGGCACAAACAGGACTTCTGTGGACACCAGAGCTGCGACACCCTGGGAGTGGCAGACATCGGCACAATGTGCGACCGCAACAAGAGCTGCTCCGTGATCGAGGACGAGGGCCTGCAGGCAGCCTACACCCTGGCTCATGAACTGGGTAACATGGTCCTTCCCAAGGGGAAGTCAGCTTCTTGCAGTCCTGCTGCTGGGAGGGGTGTGGCACGGCCCAGCACCAGCATCTCCTGGCTGGGGACCACCCACTGAGCCTTGGGGAGCTTCTGGCGCTGACAAAAGCTGGTTTGCACCAGCAGAAACACTAAAAAGTACCAAAATTGGTATAAACTGGTACATTTGCACCAATTAAGGAAGTATTTCTTCACTGGAAGGGTTTTTGAGCATTGGCAGGGGGTGCCCAGGGAGATGGTGGAGTCCCCATCCCTGGAGTTGTTCAAGAAATGCTTGGACGTGGCACTCAGTGCTCTGGGCTGGGTGACAAGGTGGGGATCAGTCACAGGTTGGGCTTGAGGATCTTGGATGTCTTTTCCAGCCCTAGTGATTCTATGATTTACCTGTTGTGATGAGCTCAGGCATGGGATCAGGCACATCTCTGCCTTGGTTTGCCATTCCTGCACTGACTAATTTTTGCCCAGAGAAGCTGTGGCTGCCACATCCCTGGGAACATTCAATGCCAGGTTGGCCAGGCATGGGCAACCTGGTTTAGGGGAAGGTGTCCCTGTCCATGACAGGGGGTGGGATGAGATGAGCCTTAATTCTCTTCTGTCCCAAACCATTCTGAGTTTCTAAAAATTTGGGCTGCTTTGCCCTGCACACAGCAGGCTGTACCACTGAGATTGACCAAGCAGGTTTTTATGCCTTCTGATTTATGGAAGCAAATAGCTTTGGCAGAAATAGGAGCTGCTGGATACCGTACAGATGGTCCCACACACCATGTGCTGAGGAGCAGGAGCTGGGCTGGGGAGCTCAGCTGAGCCATGCTCTCTGCTCCCCAGGCCACGTGCTCAGCATGCCCCACGACGACTCCAAGAACTGCGAGCGGCTCTTCGGGCCCCTCGGCGAGCACCACGTGATGGCTCCTCTCTTCATCCACCTGAACAAGAGCCAGCCCTGGTCTCCTTGCAGCGCCATGTACCTCACCGAGTTCCTGGATGGAGGGCACGGTGAGTCTCCCAGAACAGCCTTTCCTCAGTCGCTCAGGCTGTGCCGTGCCTGGAGGGGGTGCGGGGTGAAGGGAGTCAAACCAGACCATGCACAGAGCTGTGGGTGCCCTGCTCGGTGCAGTCCAGCCCTGGAAGCTCCATCTCCAGCCTAACCCTGAGCCTTGCCCAGGTGACTGCCTGCTGGACGCCCCGGCCGAGCCCGTGCCTCTGCCTGCCGAGCTGCCTGGCCGGAGAGCCCTGTACAGCCTGGACCAGCAGTGCCAGCAGATCTTTGGCAAGGACTTCCAGCACTGCCCCAACACCACGGAGGAGGACATTTGCGCCCAGCTGTGGTGCAGGATGGGCAGTGGGGAGCCCCTCTGCCACACCAAGAATGGCAGCTTGCCGTGGGCTGATGGAACCCCCTGCAAGGCCGAGGGGCTGTGCTGGGACGGGCGCTGTGTGCAGCAGGATGCCCTGAAACCCCAGGTGAGGGGACACCAGGGAATGGGGATGTGGTGCCTGCACTCCAGGAGCCCACCAAAGCCTCCCTCTCATTCCCCTCCGCAGCCAGACAGGGAAGGGAAAAATAGAAGGTTCATGAGTTGAGATAAAGACTATGAGAAGTTACTCACCAATCACCATCACAGGCAAAACAGGCTCAAGTTAGAGGTGTTAATTGAATTTATTAGTAACAAAATCAGAATAATGAGAAGTAAAATAAGACCTTAAAAACACTTTCCCCCCATACCTCCCTCCTTCCCAGTTCTCCCTTCTCTCTCCAGTGGTGCAGGGAGACCAGGAATGGGGGTTATGGTCAGTTCATCACAGACTGTTCCTGCTGCTGCTCAGGGAGAGGAGTCAGGGACCTTCCCCTGCTCCTGTTTGGGGTCCTTCCCATGGGAGACAATTTTCCATGAATTTCTCCAACATGAGTCTTTCCCATGGACACGTTCTCCACAAACTGCTGCAACATGGGTAACTCTTCCACAGGCTCAGTCCTTCAAGGACAGGCTGCTCCAGTGTGAGTCTTCCACAGGGTCCCAAGTCCTTCCAGCAAACCTGCTCCAGCATGGGTTCCCCTCCACAGGTCCTGCCAGGATCCTGCTCCAGCTGAGGTTTCCCACAGGGTCACAGCCTCTTTCAGGCATCCCCCTGCTCTGGCCTGGGTTCCTCCTGGGGCTGCAGGTGGATCTCTGCATCTCTATGCCCTCCATGGGCAAAGCTGCCTCACCATGGTCTTCCCCAGAGAATTTTGGGGGAATCTCAGCTTCAGTACCTGGAGGAATCCTTGCCTTTCCTTCTGCACTGCCCTGGGTGTCTGCAGAGCTGTTCTTACATTCTCACTCCTCTCTTCTCTGCACCCAGTCACATCTGCCTAATACTTTTTTTTTTCTTCTTAAATACATTATTCCCAAGGTCAACCCCATCTCTGCTGGGCTCAGCCTCGGCCAGTGGTGGGTCCATCCAGGAGCTGGCCTTGGCTTGGCTGGACATGGGGAGAGCTTCTGGCAGCTGCTCACAGAAGCCACCCCTGTGCCCCCCCCAACTCAAACCCAATACAGCTGGGCTGGGGGTTGACCCTTTGGGATTCCCAAATATCTGAGCCCACCCCTACCATCTCCTCGATTGGCTTTGGATTGGGCTGATTTATTTCTGGATGTTTCTCCTTCGTTAATATTTATTGCTGGCAAGTCCAGCTCACTGACAAATCTGCTGCTGAGCCGTGGGCTGGTCTGAACCAAAACAAGCAGTGCAGATCTGCAATTAAATCGTGACTTTTTGCCCTGCTGCGGAAATTAGCAGTGGTTTCAGAGTCAGTCAGCAAAGTACTCAAAGCCCAGCTTAACTTGAAGCACGTGAGCAGACTGGTGAAGTCAGTATTAACTTTGTGTGAAGTATGTGCCAAAGCGCTTTTCTGGAGCAGGGCTGGGGGGAGATTTTAGCGTTGCTCCAGCCCTTAGCTCACCCTGGAGGGAGCAGCTGGGACTGGACAGGCTCAGAGATGGACTCAGCAGCTTCTCCTGGCCTCTTGCAGGCAGCGCAGGACGGCGGCTGGGGCCCGTGGAGCGCGTGGGGCTCCTGCTCGCGGAGCTGTGGGGGAGGCATCCAGTTCTCGCACCGCCACTGCGACAGCCCCAGGCCCCGCCACGGCGGCGGCTACTGCGAGGGCCAGAGGACCAAGTACCAGTCCTGCCACACCCAGGAGTGCCCGCCCGATGGTAAGGATGGCAAGGATGGCAGTGCCCAAATCCCGCTCAGCCCCGCTGCTGCGCCTCCAGAACGCCTTACAGGGATTGCTCTGCTCTCCCTGGGTATTCCCATCTGGGGGAGCAAAGCTCCCTGCTAGGGGCTGTCACCTTCTGTGGCTGATGGAAGGAGTGTGGGATCCCTCCTCCATGACATTCCTCCTCTGCTTGCACACTCGCTGCGTGCTCTCACTATCCTTAGTTCCTGCATCTCTCTGACGGCCAAGGACAGCAGCTCCTGCCAGCTTCCCATGGATTTTGGGCCATGTTTCACCTTTCCTTTCAGGGAAAAGCTTTCGGGAGCAGCAGTGTGAGAAGTACAACAGCTACAACTTCACTGACCTGGAAGGAAATCACTTGGAGTGGGTTCCTAAGTATGCAGGAGTGTCCCCCCGAGACAGATGCAAACTCTTCTGCCGAGCACGAGGGAGGAGCGAATTCAAAGTCTTTGAGGCCAAAGTAAGATTCCTGGTGGTGGGAATCACCAAAGTAAGATTCCTGGTGATGAGAATGGCTCCTGTTTACCCCATGTCAGAATTCATCCCCTAGTGACTCCTCTGCACCCCCTTTCCCAGGTGATCGATGGGACGCTGTGTGGCCCAGAGACCCTCTCCATCTGTGTCCATGGGCAGTGCATCAAGGCTGGCTGTGATCACATCATTGGCTCCTCCAAGAAGCTGGACAAGTGCGGGGTGTGTGGTGGCAATGGCTCCACTTGCAGGAAAATATCCGGCTCGCTCAACAGATCCAAGTGAGGCGCCAGGGAAAAGGTTCTGCAGGGGTGGGCTGTGGGACAGACACCAGCATCCTCTCTCATTGCCCTTTTTCTATTGCTAAAGTTCTAGGCTGGGAATATATTAGGATCCAAGGCAGCCTCTGCAAGAGCCTGGGCTCCTCCCCAGACTCTAGGGCTTAGGCTCAGTTTATTTTGGGGGCAGAATTATACAAGCCAAGTAGAGCTTATTTCCTGAAATAATAACTGATGTGACAGGCTCAGTACACCACTGCAAATAAATCTGCTGCCCAACGAGTTTACAAAACACCTTTCACACCAGTGCAGTGAGTTGAATGCATATTCAAGGGCTGATGTATGATACAAATGTTCAATAACTTTTCCCTGGGCTTGGGGGTGAATTTGAATCCTGGCACAAGGGCACTGAGGCAGCCACTTCCCTCACCCAACATCTCTATGCCTTTGCCAAAGAGCAGAATTTAAGGCTTTTGTTGGAAAACCATAACAAAAGCCCAACCATCCAGTTCCATGCAGCGAGGTGACTCACACAGTCAAATTAGATTTCCTAAATGGTTTCCTTCCAGGGAACAGCTGAAACGGGACTTCCACTCGCCTATGAGTTGTTTGTGGTTGACTAAAGGGAGATTAGCACAGGAGTTACAGCCAAGAAGAGATCCCATTAAGATCAGGGTGAGGGAGGCCAGGGTGACAGAGAGCAGAGTTTGACTCAAAGGCTTTTTTCCAAAATACTCTGAACCTAATTACTGACCGCAGCATCCACCATGGAGATCCATGGAAAATGATCCTGTGCTGGCCCCACAGTGTGAGTCACAGTGCTGAGGGCTCAAGTGAAACCTTCCACGTGCTGTCCTGGGAGCCATGGTGCTCCAGGGATGGGCCTTGGCTGGCTCTGCAGGAAAATGTTTCCCTGGCATGGGAATGGCCTCTGTGTCCTCCAATGGGATTACTTCTGCATTGTAGTGGTGGCTGCAAAACCCTTCAAAAAGTGAGTTGGGAGTGCAGAGACTCCCTCCTGTTCTGTTGTTCTACATCTATATCTGTATCTGTACCTACATCTAGATTATATTATCTCTGTCGATAGGTGGTGTCACCCTTCAGCATCACCAGTGACAAGCTTTCAATCCCAAACACTTCACCATTTCCAAATATAGGGAGCAAGGGGAATTCCCCACCTAGGCTGGTAATCACAGGGCTGTTCATTTGGTTGCATCACTCATTTTCATGTGTAATTCAGAGAAATCTTCCAGCTGAGCTCACATCTAGAACATCTGCAATATTTCTAACTCTTGAGTGCTCGGGGTTACAGAGGGGTGGTTTCAGAGCCAGGATCCCGAGTGCTGTTCCTTACATGAGTGTGCTCTTGGTAAGTGTTGAAAAGTGACCGTGTCCCTTTGCCCTTTGCTGCAGATACGGCTACAATGACATTGTCACCATCCCCGCCGGAGCCACCAACATCGACATCAAGCAGCGCAGCCACCGAGGGGTCCGGCACGACGGGAATTACCTGGCCCTGAAGACCCTTGAGGGCAAGTACCTGCTGAATGGAGACTTTGCCATCTCAGCCATGGAGCAGGACATCCTCATTAAGGGCACCATCCTGAAATACAGCGGCTCCATGACCACTCTGGAGAGGCTGCAGAGCTTCCGACAGCTCCCAGAGCCCCTGACCGTCCAGCTGCTGACCATTGCCAGCGAGGTCTTCCCTCCAAAAGTCAAGTACACCTTCTTCATCCCCAAGGACGTCCCTTTCAGCAAGCAGAAGGGCAAAGAGAAGAAGTCAGTCAACGTCATCCGCCCGATGCTGACCTCGCAGTGGGTCCTGGGCGACTGGTCCGAGTGCTCCAAGACGTGTGGCTCCGGCTGGCAGCGGCGGACGGTGGATTGCCGGGATGTGGAGGGTCAAACCTCCTCTGCCTGCAACAGATCCCTCAAGCCTGAGGACATCAAGCCCTGTGGAGACACACCCTGCCCTCTCTGGCGCCTGGGCCCCTGGTCCCCCTGCTCCCAAACGTGCGGCGAGGGCGTGCGGACGCGCAACGCCTCCTGCATCGATTACGCCGGTAAAATCACCGCCCCGGAGAAGTGCAGCTCACCAGGGCCACCACCGGCCACCTCAGCCTGCGTGCTGCGGCAGTGCTGAGCCACGCCGGGCTGCTCCGAGCCAAGGGTGCCACGGCTTCCACCGCGCTGGGGCAGGACAGCAAGGGTGCCGTGGGCTCGCTGGCCACGTAAATGACCACTCTGCAGTGGTTCATCCCCACCGCATCGATGTCTACCTCAGAGGGCAGAATAACGGTGGCCAAACAGGGAGGAATCACTTCTTTTCCTTTCTTTCTTCCTTTTCTTTCTGGCTGGCTGCTCGAGGCAAGTTGTAACTTAAAGGGCAAAGGAAATGTATCTGTAGGGTGTTACCAAAGAGCTGTTGCTGAATGTGGTTGCAGATTGCTTTTGTAAGGTTTGCTGGGGTTTAGCACTGGAGAAAATGTGGAGCCTGGTTTTGCCATCGCCCCATCCCAGGTCAAGGAGGTCCAGGGTGGATGTCCTGGCTGATAAAACTGGGATTTCTTCACAAAAGGCATGGAATGGGTTGCCATCCCCTCCCTGCAGCAGCGTGGGTGTCCTTGAGCACGAGGAGTGTTTTATCAGCTGTGGGTTTCACTTGGGAGATGAATTGCTCGTGTGAATGGGAGAAGGAATAAGCTGAGAGCCAGATCCTCACATGAATCAGGCAGGAGGACAGGTGAGAGGTGGTTTCTGCTGGATTTATAATCTACAAGGTGACAAACCTCTGTCTCCAAACACCCCCAGCATCTGCGGGGTGTTTTTATTCCTAGAGCTGTTAGTCCACACCTCTGTTTCCCCAGCTATAAAACAAAGCTTAATTACACCTGATCTGTCTTACAGGGCCACTGTGAGGATTAATTAATTCTTAATTCTGCAGTGCTCTGACTGTGAAATGCCTATTGTGATGCCCTCTGGAGCAGGCATTCTGGTGTGCCAGCATTTCCTTTCCCATCCTTGGCTTTCAGTCCCCTGTGGGCTCATTTTTTCAGCTCTGCTGTAATTTTGGAGATAATTCACTAACCTGGTTTGCAGCAGGGATGAGCCCAGGATCTGTAGATCATGCCAGAGGTGACCAGTGCTGCTCTTCACTTCTGCTTTCCGTGGTTATGTGAAAATACTCAGATCTGGTGCCAGCTCCAGCCTTGCTTGAGCAATTCTCAGTCCAAAACCAAGCCTGGCAAGGCTGGAGCTGCTCTTTCTCAGTGGGAAGCAGCCACAGCCCTCTCCCCAGCCCAGCTGCTGCCTGGCCCCAGCACAGATGGCTGTTCAGACCCTGAACTTTGCCCTTTCCAAAGCAATCACTGGCTGTATGCTGGCAGCAGCCAGTGCCTGGGGAGCTGGGATGGAATTTGGAAAGATTTTGCTCTTGCTGGATGAGCAATTCACTATCTCCAGGCTCCTCTCATACCCTGCCTTGGCTTCCTTTTTGGCAGCAAAATGTTGAATTTCCAGTGGGATCTGCCTTTTTCTCATAGGAAGGGGAGGAGGGCTGGAATTTTTGATGTTTCAGATTCCCCATTCACATTTAGGAGTGAAGCCTTTTCCTTGTCCCTTTTGCCCAAGCAAGCCAAGCTCGTGTGAGACCCTTTCCTGGCTGTCCAGACAGATTTGGAATGGGATGGTGGGATGAGCTGCTCTGCTGAAGACAGAAGCCGCACTATTTACCAGAAAACATGAAATATTCCTGTTTTATCTCCCATAAATGGTTTCTATCAAAACCACGGCAGCTACAGCCCAGGACTGAGGGTATTGAGTGCTTGGTTTCTTTCTTTTTTTCAAGAAAGGAAAAAAAACCTTGAAGGCCAGCTGCAGAGTTTGGATGCAGAGCTGTTTGGGCTGTGGTACAGACCTACCTTTGGGCAATGTTCTACATCTGCTAATTAATCTCCAGGAATTTCAGTTCTAACAAATAGCTGGATGCTAAAGTCATGTAGCCTCGCAGGGTTATTTTCTTTTTCCCCCTCTGAGTCTGCAAGGGTTTTAACTCAAAGCCAGCATGTGTTTCCTCTCCAGTGTCACCAGCAGCATTTAGGATGGGTCAGGAATATCAGTCTGAGACAGTGCCAAGGAAAACGTCTGTATTTATCACACAGGAGTCGTGCACGCCAAGGGGCTTGCCCAGGTTTTTGAAATCACTGTGTGGCTGCTTTGCTGGAGCTTCCTGGATGTAAAAACTCCATGTGGAGGGCAAATCCTGCTGCTTTTCCAGCGAGGAGGAAGGTGGGGATCGCCCCCGAGGCAGTGATGCTCTGGTGAGGTGTGGGTGATGCTAAGTGGAATTCCTGCCCCAAGCTTCTGTAAAAACAAGTAGCCTTTACGCTGATTTAAGTCAAAGAGGTTTTATATATTAGGCTATATATATATGTATATATATATATGTTTCCCTTCAGTGAAGGATTGTAGCAATGTACTGAGCCTCTTGTGTTAGGTATTTATTACAAATCTCTGTTTGGTTTTGTACAGTAGCTGTCTGGAAAGGAGAAAAAAAAAAAGAAGGAAAAAAGATATTAAAAAAGACTGTGTTTTAACATGCTGCTCCCACATCCCCTCTCTGAAAGCTGCAGGGAGCTCAGAGAAGGGATGTCTTTGCTCATTGTTTATCCGCTCCGGTATCTGACTGGTGTTTCCCTCCTCCCTGGTGTACCAACCAAGCTGTGTAAGCATAACAAACCAAACCAAAATGAAGCTTTGGAATTCATCTTAAGGAGAGGGGAGAAAATACAATCTTCTGATTTTTAGCCTCTTGTTTGTATTTGTTTTTAATTTTGAAAACAGGCTGTTTGTGGCTCTGCCTTTACCCCTCAATAAAGGACTTCCTGCCTTTTCTCTCTTTGCATTTGTCTTTATTTGCACTTTTCTCAGGACTGTTATTATCTCAATCCCAGAGAGATTTTAAATCTCTCTTTTCCATACCTTCTTGATAATAAATGGTTCTTTCGGTTCTAAGATGCTGAACCAAAATATTACATGAGAGAATAGACAAAATCCATGGAGCCAGAATTATTCTGCAGCAATGTTGAAGCAACTCTGTTTTGCAGATGCCTTGCGAGTACCTACCTCTTTTTTATACATATACAGTATATCTATATATATTATACTTATATTATTATAGAATTAAATGGTTCTATGATAATATAGAATCATATAATATGAACCATATATTATATATATAACATATATGAACCACTATAGAACCATATATTGTGTATATTATGCATATATAATATGTATGATGTATCTCTACATCATATAAATTATATAATATCCATATTATACATAGTATCACAGAATTGTAATTGTATTATATACCTATATATACATCATCTATTAGATATATAGATGTTATATTATCACAGAATCCTATTACTCCATGAATATATTTATATACATTTTATGTCATATATATTATATATACATAATATATACATATATACTGTCACAGAATTTTATAGCTATTACAATATGTAATAGATAATTATAATTATATTCTAGATAATGTATCTTTATATACATAATGGGTATTATATATACATTATATATTGTATACACACAATATAGACATAATACAGACCCAGTACATCTATACATACACACAGAACATAAATTATTCATACATATAGGTAATTCTGCTAGGACAGACAGCCTAAACAGGACTTAACCAGAGGGGATTTTGACTCCTTCACTTAACTGTGTGGTAACCACAGGCAGTGGAATTTGGTGCTCTCTAGATGTGTAGTTCTCTGAAACACTGGAGGGCTAAATTTGGTTTATGCCAATGGGAATTTTGGAGCCACCTCATTGGAATAAGCCTGGGCTCATTACAGGGGAATCTTGAATGCCTGCCAGCTGTCCTGGGTGAAAGCTTACCCTGACGTGGAACAGCAGCTCTGGTTTATTTTCTATAAATTATTATGTATTATATTAATGATATCATATCATATCATATCATATTGTAATATATCATATCATATCATATTGCATTCACAGTTACTATTATTTATATTACAACCATTATACCACACTATTATAATATAAAATACATATACAAAATTTTATTATTATACCATCCTACATTCTATTATTTTTGTCTGTACATTGGGGATTTCCATCCACTGATGCAGCCAGGAAATGATGCTGCAGAGACTGCCTGTGTTCCCCCTGCCACCACAGGACATGTCCCCATGTTAATGGGCACGGCCACTGCTGCCACCCTGGTTATTTATAACCAGGTGTGACATTCATTCCATTGACTTCCCTTGGCACACGGACAGGCCCTGGCTTGCAGCTCATTGAGGTGAGCCTGCCCTGGCTTTTCCCCCACATTTTTACTTCCTTGTTTTGTTGCCAACGCTGGGTTTGAGTTGAATAATTTCAAACAATGCCAAAGGCTTTGGGATATTACCAGGTAGGGAAAAAGGATAATATCCTTAATTAAGGATATTAGTGTGACCATCATAATTTAACTTAAAACAAAAAATAGTGGGATAAGAAAATAAACCGTGGGGTAAGAAATAAACCTTATGGGAACATTTCTAACACTGTATCCACGATGGTACCATAGAGACAATGGGGACCAGCAGGCAGAGATGGATCTCTGCAGTCCCACCGGGGAAATCATTGGGGTCAACCCATGGCTGAACCTCCCCAGCCTGTGCTGCACATAATGCTGCTCCCTCATCAGGGTAATTATATTTGATGGGCATATTTCTCCTTGAAAGGTGCTTCCAAAGGATGTAGGATGCCATAGGTTTCTCCACCTTCACAGGTGGTTTGCTCCTTGATCTCAGGAGCTTCTCCCTCCAAGGACTGGGCTCTCCTGATCTCCAACCCCAGCCATTGCTGGTTCGTTTCTCCCCCTTTTCCTTCTGCTAAAACTGTTCTTTATTTCAATGGTTTTCCTCTCTCCTGGGTCCATCCCTCCCTTCCCATGTGTTTGTGGACAGGAGTCAGACCTCTTCCAGCCTTACTTTGCTAAACTTTGCAAGGCTCACCTCATAAAACACCCTCCTCAGCTCTGGGCTGAATTTATTATCCCTGGACAGAAGGGACCACAGTGTCCCAGCAAGGTCACACCAGCACTTGGTGCTTCAGCCACAAATCCATCCTTATTCCTGATGGAATCATCCTTCCTGTTGTGTCCTAGAACCATAACATCCCTTTTCTGCCATTATCCCCTGCTCAGCTCATCCATCTTGGTCTTACAACTCTTCTGCTCTGTTAAATCCCGCTTTTTCCACACAGATACCTGATAAATCCATCCTCAGGTGCCCAAGCAACTCTCTGGTTCCTTGGCAATGGCATTTCCAAGGGGCTGTTGCAATTCAGAGCATTTTAGAAAGGTTTCTCTCCAAATTCCTGCTTCAACCTCCTCTCCTGCCAACTAGGATGCTTTAACCCTCAGCACTACACTAACTGAGGAAAAGGAAAAGCACTTCCAGGTCTGGGGAGGACATAAACCCCAAATCCCCTCCATATCAGGAGAAAATCAGGGGTTTCCAAAGAGAGAAGTCAGTAGGATTGAGTTAAAGTAGATTAACTGAGCCCTGGAGCCCACAACGGGCAGGAGGATGGAGAGGAAACAGCTCCTGCACTCCGGTGGTAAATTCAGGAGTAGGCAACAAGTTCTTGAGTGTGGGAGCAAAGATGTTTTCCCTCAGGAGCTGCTGGGTCAGCGAGGTGAGAGCAAGGCTGTGCAGAGAAGGTGTCTCTAGCTTTGGCTGTTAATGATGAGTCCTGCCATGAGCAGATCCTGGGAGTGCAGTGTCTGCTCCAAGAGCTGCTGAAACACAGGAAAACACATCCCACAGGCTGCAAAAAGAGGGTGAAGCAGCTTCCAGCCAGAAATGACACCTCCTGGGTGCTTGAACAGGGTAAGCAAAAGAGAGATTCAAGGATCCCAGGGATGGGTGGGAGATAAACCTGGGTGTATTCTGAGTGTATGGGAAACCAGGATTTCTGTTTAGACAGACAAAGGAGGCTTTAAGGGCATGGCACAACCTCCAGTCCCTTCCCTCGTGCTGCACACAGGAATCTCATTGAAAGCTCTCTCCTGTTTTATACCCATCAAATTCCAAGAGCTTCAGCCCAGGAACTCCTGAGATCCCTCTATGTCCCTGTAAACCAGCACTGGATGCACAGAGCAGTTTTATCACTGAATAACTCAGGGTTTATGTTGGTGTTGCTCCATCTATGTCCACAAATCAATCCCAGAATCTTGTAAAATGCATGCAAGAGCAAATCCCATCACTGGGCAAATACCAGGAATCAGGATTTGGCATTTCTCAGCCTCTCACTGGGAAACTGCAACTCGGTGGAAAAAGCAGAGTAATAAAGGACAACCCAGTCTCTTAGGAAACCTGAGCAGTGTGAATCAATGCAGCTCCTCTGGTTTTTCTTCTCCCTGGCTCTGGGAACCACTGGAGAACCTCTCCAGGTATCCAGGGCTGATAAAATGTTGTTAATGAAGCAGCCCCTTCCCATGCAGGGAGAAGAACCAGGTCTGAGCCAGGCTGATGTGCCCCTGCACGGAGCTGACGTGTGGAGGGCTCTGTCTCCCAAACCTGCCAGCTTCCTGCACACAGGAATGACTAGTGAACCACTGAAATAACTCTTTAAATAGAAACTCAAGGTCGTTCTTTATTTTGGAGCTTTATGGCTCATTTCCAGGTTGCACGGAGCAGGATTAAAGACTGTTGGTTTATTTCTGAAGCACAGCGAGGACACAGACCATGCCTAATTTTACTGCCTTCCTGACACAAACTTGCGTAGTTCAGACACATTTTCCCTCCTGTGCAAAACCTGCTCAGAGCAAGTTTCAAGCTGGATACGAGCATGTGTGACAACCCTCAGCACTGAGTGCCTCTCTGCGCTCACCTGACACTTCATTCACGAAATTGTTAAAAATCAGCACTTTGAAGCCGATTTAAAGTCGCAACAACACATCTAGGAAGTCGGCAAGAAAAGGCACATCAGGTTCTGCATCTACAGGAAACAGCACTGGCTCTCAGTTGACTAAAATCACTCATTCTACAATTTCACCATCAAACAGCCCCTGATTGAGATTTTCAGAGCTTTTTGAAGATAAGGGATGGCAGCCTGAGGTTTTTTCCATAATCCTCTGTGATTCAGGAGCTACCATGGGTAGCCAGGAGCAGATTTCCTTGAAAGTTATGTCTCATTAAAGTGGAAACAACACCTGCAGGCATTTAATGTGCTGAAATTGGAGCTATTTTACTCCTGCTTTACACAGGAGTAGATTGCAATGGGAGGCTCCATGTGTCAGGATTGCAAAAAAGATCCCTGGGAATACAAAACCAATGTAAGAGGAAGTGAAATGAGAATTAAGCAGAGTGCAACTCTCTGCTCTTGTTCTCCCCCCAGTTTTGTAAGGAAGCATCTGGAAGGATCCCTGAGTTTTCACAACAGCACAAGGGGAGTTTGGCCCTTTTTCTTTTTGCTGATGGAGGAGTATGGCTTTTTCAGGGACAAGTTTTAAATTTTTTGCTGCTGATTAACACTTTTGGACTGTGGCCCCTCAATCTGTTTCCTGCTTCAACTTAGCGAGAGCTCATCACCAAAAACAACAAACCAACAAAAAAACACGCCATAAAACAATCCACGGAGGAAAGGGTTGTGTTCATCCTGTTGGATTAAAGCTGTGTTTACCCGAATTAGCGCAGATTTGGACCAAATTATGGGGGTGGATTAATTAAAGACTCATTAAAGTTGATTGGGATTGGTTGCAAACTGGTGGGTGGTTTGTGGGGTTTGGGAGCTGGTGCGTGCAGCGGGGTACCCCAGGTTTGGGGAGGGTCTGACATCCCAGAGCAGAGCATCCGCTGCACCGGGACACGGCGGGCTGCGGGAGAACGCCAGCACTGCAGCATCCCGGTTACCGGGGATGCACGGCCAGACCGTCCCGGTGCCTGGGGATATACGGCGGGATCATCCCAATTACCGGGGATGCACGGCCGGACCATCCCGGTACCGGGGATGCACGGCCGGACCGTCCCGGTTACCGGGGATGCACAGCCGGGACATCCCGGTTACCGGGGATGCACGGCCGGACCATCCCGGTTACCGGGGATGCACAGCCGGGACATCCCGGTTACCGGGAATGCACAGCCGGACCGTCCCGGTTACCGGGAATGCACAGCCGGGACATCCCGGTTAACGGGGATGCACGGCCAGACCGTCCCGGTTACCGGGGATGCACAGCCGGGACATCCCGGTTAACGGGGATGCACGGATGGACCGTCCCGGTTACCGGGGATGCACAGCCAGACCATCCCGGTTACCGGGGATGCACGGCCAGACCGTCCCGGTTACCGGGGGCAGCCCGGTAACGCGGGCGGGATGCGCAGCGGGGGGAATACACTCCACAATCCCCCTGGCTGCCTGTCCCGGTGCCGCCGTTCCCCGGTGCCCCCTCCGGATGGGGAAGGGTCACGGAGACCCTGCTCAGCTCTGCAGGGCGGCGCTCAGGCCCCGTTTACCCCTTTGGGGGGCACCAGGGCCCCGCTGGGTGCCGCAGGACCCCGTTGGGTGCCGCAGGACCCCGTTGGACGCGGCAGGACCCCGCTGGCTGCAGCAGGACCCNCGGGGGCAGCCCGGTAACGCGGGCGGGATGCGCAGCGGGGGGAATACACTCCACAATCCCCCTGGCTGCCTGTCCCGGTGCCGCCGTTCCCCGGTGCCCCCTCCGGATGGGGAAGGGTCACGGGGCCCCTGCTCAGCTCTGCAGGGCGGCGCTCAGGCCCCGTTACCCCTTTTCGGGGGCACCAGGGCCCCGCTGGCTGCAGCAGGACCCCGTTTCCCCGCGGGTGCCGCTCTCTGCCGGTGCCGGTGCCGGTGCCGGGCCCGCTCTCCCCGCGGGGTTCCCGCTCCTCTCGGCGCCGCCGGGCGCTCGGTGCGCACGCGCAGGGCCCCGCCCCCGCCGCCGCTCGCGGTGCACTGTGGGACACAAACAAAGTGCCCGGGCGGCGCGCGCGGGAGCTCGGACGGAGGC